>JAHPZR010000689.1:0-13012 GCA_019787425.1 Platygyra sinensis | reverse complement strand
TTCTCTCTTCTTTTCAGCCGACAACACCACCAGACAAGCTGTTTAAAGACAAATCTTTAAAGACACTTTATGTCTGTTTATTGTTTCTCTCCAAAAGAGATACTTTTGAGTTGTTAATTTTTGTTTTTTACTTTTTAGTTTCACAGGTTGTAGCGCATTTTGAACTCCATGTTAAGGGAAAAGATTATTGCTTTTAAAAGGGCAATAAACCATTTGTTGACAAATGCTGATGTTTTGTGCAAATGATTATTGTAATGTTATAGTTTGGGGTTAATTGTAAGGTGTGTTCCGAGAACACAACTAAAGGTGTGCTTTGTTACACATCAAGAAGTGTGACAAAACACATCTTTCTGCAGAACACACCTGAAAGTGGGTGAAATTTAGGACAAGCGTGAAACACAACTTAAGGTGTGTCATGGGAACACACCAAGGTGTGTTTAGGTAGCTCACCAAGGTGTGTTCAGGGAACACATAAAAAGGTGTGTATTTATACACAACTCTATGTGTGTTGTTTTGAGGACAAAAAAAGGTGTGTTGCAACTTCCAGTTCGACGAGGATAGAAGACCCACATGAAAACCAGGTTAAACGGATGTGGCTTGATATCTGTATATGTATTTATTATTTGTTACTATTCATGCCCCAAGTTTTATTGTTTATTTGAAATTTTCGATGCTCTCAACACGAAAAGGCATAAAAAACTAGTAATAAGCCGTGTTTCACAGGAAAAGTTGAAAATTTACCGCCACATGTAAATCAATTTCCAGTGTAATGTCAGATTTACATGGTTTGTAAATTACAATTACATGTAACGTTTTTTTGCAATGAAATTACTAAAACCCACATGATAAAGTGGATCATGTAAATTTTAAGTTAGTACCGTAAGTTACAGTTTAAATAGAAGAACACATAAATAACATGTTAACGGTTACAATCCTGTAAATTGAAATTTACATGAAAACTGTTTTGTTTCAGCGAATCGTGTAAATTAAATAGCGATTTACAATCTTTTTTGGTAGTATAATTTGAAGAACATGTAAATAATTACGTAATGCAGCTTCCAGAAAATGGGGCCTCCAATAACCCTGTACATGGAATTTACAGGAAACTTGCTTCGGTTTCAATGAATCATGAACAATTTTTGTAAAAATGTGATTTACGGGTCATTTCTGGTAAGCATCATTTTTAAAACTAAAATGTATACTGAGTAACATGAAAATAATGTTAATTCCTTAGAGCTGGATGACCCTTTATAAATTATCAGTACACGACAAAGATAGTAGGGCTGTTGTCTCAAACACGAAGCAATTGTTTTTGCTTCTCTTCTTTACAGAATTAATCCCGACAGAAGTAAAGAGTTCAATAATAGCTTATTTGTTAGTTAACTCGAGCTGTGTGTCATTATAAGCGGGCCGATTTCGCTTTGTTAAAGGGACACTATCACGATGGGCGCATGCGCAAACTTGATTGGTTTTTTTTTGTTTCATCGTGAAACAATGAACTGTCACTTTGTCGCGTCATGTTGACAAGTTTTCCATGGATATAGCGCTACTTATATCTGACTAGCCGTTGCGTTCTTGCAAGAAACAAGTTTGAAATACAAATAATAACTAGTATACCTAAATGGCAATAATTCTGTGGAAGGGGAGAACAATGAAGAATATTATTCAGCAGCAAATGTTGCCGTAGAAACTACTATAGAGTATGTGACAAAAAATTAACTGTTTCACAGGGTATAATGTCAGTGTAATGTCAAATTCATAATAGTAGTTTAAAGTTGATTTTACAACATTGAAAGTTGCTGTTCAAGAGGCGTGATTTTCAATATAATTTATTAAACAGAATTTTTCAGAATGTCTATTGCTCAATTTTGATGCTAGCGACGTTCATTTCTGAGTGGAACAGGTATACACGGTTACTATAATATCCCCTCCTTTATGTACCCGAAACGAACAGCATGAAGTTTAATGAGTTTTTTTATAATTGCCATTGTATATGTATGTATTTTCTTTTTTTATTTATGAACGCTGAAATAGCCAGAGCAAATTCTGTGAAGAAAAGGGCACTTGCATGCAATATCTATTCAATCTCCACAAGCACCAACCCAATAACAATTTCAATTGATTTCCTGTCTAACTATTCAAATATGTCTTGTGCAAATCATTTTTTATCAAACTTTATAATACATTCTAACAGCAAACATTTGTTGTAGATGTAATATAGACTATAAAAATCAGATTGGTCTTAAACTGTAACCATAAAATACCTGTATAATCAACTTTATTATATGCTAGCTCCGTGAGCGGGCAAGATGAACCAACCGCGTCGCGATGTAGATTGGCTACCCGAGGTGGGCAATATGGGAGCCATTCTTGCCCGCTCGACTACCCGCTGCATCCCGAAAGCAAAATTTCAGCTAAAAGCCTATATAATATCCTTTATTGACCAAGGTTTGTTCGGTCAAGAGGGCTGGATAGTGGCCACGTTCCTTTTCTTTGCGAGTTTATGGACCGAGACGCGTCACGGTCCATAAACACGCAAAGAAAAGGAACGAGGCCACTATCCAGCCCTCTTGACCGAACAAACCTTGGTCAATAAAGGATATTATATAGGCTTTTAGCTGAAATTTAGCTTTCGGGAAGCAGCGGGTAGTCGAGCGGGCAAGAATGGCTCCCATATTGCCCACCTCGGGTAGCCAATCTACATCGGCGACGGGTTGGTTCATCTTGCCCGCTCACGGAGCTAGCATATTAATAAAGTTGATTATACAGGTATTTTATGGTTACCGTTAAAGACCAATCTGAATTTTTTATAGTCTATATTACAATCTACAACAAAATGTTTGCTGTTAGAATGTATTATAAAGTTTGATAAAAAAGATTTGCACAGGACTATATTGAATAGTTAAGACAGGAAATCAATTGAAATTAGTTATTGGGTGGGTGCTTTGTGGAGACTTGAATAGATATGGCATGCAAGTGCCGCTTTTCGTCAACCAGAATTTGGCTCTGGCTATTTCAGCCGATTCATAAAATAAAAAAAGAAAATACATACTAATACAATGGCAATTATAAAAAAAACTCATTAAACTTCATGCTGCTGTTTCGGGTACATAAAGGAGGGGGATATTATAGTGACCTGTGTATACCTGTTCCACTCAGAAAAATGAACGGCGCTAAGTCATCAAAATGGAGCATAGATAGACATTCTGGAAAATGCTGTGTTTAAATAACAATTATATTCGAAAATCAGACGCCTCTGGAACAGCAACTTTCAATGTTGCTAAAATCAACTTTAAACGACTATTATGAATTTGACATTACACTGAACATTATACCCTGTGAAACAGGTAATTTGTTTTGTCACATACTCTATAAGTACTTGATTTCTAACGGCAACATTTTGCTGCTGAAATAATAATTCTTCAATGTTCTCCCCTTCCCACAGAATTATGTGCCATTTAGGTATACTAGTTATTATTTGTATTTCAAACTTGTTTCTTGCAAGCACGCAACCGGCTAGTCAGATAATAAGTAGCGCTTATCGCCATGGAAAACTTGGTCAACATAGACGCGATCAAAGTGACAGTTCATGTTTCACGATGACAAAAAAAAAAAAAACCTAGATCAAGTTTTGCGGCATGCGCCCATCGTGATAGTGGTCCCTTTAACAAAGCCGAAATCGGCCCGGCTTATAATGACCACACAGCTCGAGTTAAACTAACAAATAAGCCTATATATTGAACTCTTTACTTCTGCGGGATTAAATTCTGTAAAAGAAGAGAAGCAACAACAAATGTGCTTCGTGTTTGAGAACAACAGCCCTACGATCTTTGTCCGTGTACTGGAGAATTTATAAAGGGTCAATCCAGCTCATAAAAGGAATTAACATTAAGTTTCAAGTTTACTCGTATACATTTTAGTTTTAAAAAGGATGCTGACCCAGAAAAATGACCCGTAAATCACATGTTTTACAAAAATTGTCATGATTCATTGAAACCACGAGGCAAGTTTTCCTGTAAAATTCCATGTACAGGGTTATGGAGGCCCCATTTTCTGGAGCTGCATTAGCGTAAGATATTTACATGTTCTTCAAAATATATACTACCAAAAAAGAGTGTAAATCGCTGATTTTCAAATTACACGATCGCTGAAACAAGACAGTTTTCATGTAAATTTTCAATTTAACAGGATTGTAACCCGTTTAACATGTTTATTTAAGTGTTCTTCTATTAAACCCTGTAACTTACTATTTTTTTTTGGGGGGTTTATATTCTAACTTAAAATTTACATGACTCCCACTTATCATGTGGGTTTTAGTAATTTCATTGGCAAAAAAACGTTACCATGTCAATTGTAAGTTTAACAAACCAGTGTAAATCGACATTACACTGGAAATTGATTTCCATGTGCGCGGTAAATTTTTCAACTATTTCCTGTGAAACACGGCTTATCACTAGTTTTTTATGCCTTTTCGTGTTGTTGAGAGCATTCGCAAAATTTCAAATAAACAATAAAAACTTTGGGCTGGACATAGTAAATAGTAAACAAATAATAAAACCATAATACAGATATCAAGCCACATCCGTTTAACCTGGTTTTCATGTGGGCCTTCTATCCTCGTCGAACTGGAAGTTGCAACACACCTTTTTTTGTCCTCAAAACAACACACATAGAGTTGTGTATAAATACACACCTTTTTATGTGTTCCCTGAACACACCTTGGTGAGCTACCTAAACACACCTTGGTGTGTTCCCATGACACACCTTAAGTTGTGTTTCACGCTTGTCCTAAATTTCACCCACTTTCAGGTGTGTTCTGCAGAAAGATGTGTTTTGTCACACTTCTTGATGTGTAACAAAGCACACCTTTAGTTGTGTTCTCGGAACACACCTTACAATTAACCCCAAACTATAACATTACAATAATCATTTGCACAAAACATCAGCATTTGTCAACAAATGGTTTATTGCCCTTTTAAAAGCAATAATCTTTTCCCTTAACATGGAGTTCAAAATGCGCTACAACCTGTGAAACTAAAAAGTAAAAAACAAAAATTAACAACTCAAAAGTATCTCTTTTGGAGAGAAACAATAAACAGACATAAAGTGTCTTTAAAGATTTGTCTTTAAACAGCTTGTCTGGTGGTGTTGTCGGCTGAAAAGAAGAGAGAAGAGATACATTAGCTATCACAATAATCCAATCAATGATGTATGATATATCAAAAAACTTTACGTAGTAAAAAACGAAAAAAATACAAAATTAAGCTAAATCACTTTTTTTACAAACAACACCCCATAGTACCCCTGGAGAAGTATTTTATTAGTTAACCTGAGTTAGCCTCTCTGAGCAAACAGAATGAACTAAAAACTTCACATAGACATCCAAACAAATTCCTCCTGAAAAGTGCTACATTTTTAATTTTAAAGCTTTTCTTGCAGCTTTTCTCATCTTACATCTTGTCGTCTTTTAGAGCTTCTCTTGTAATGTTGCCAACCTCAATTGACTACATAGCTGTTTCTGTAGACCTATTCTGTTTCCATATTTACCTATTTTTATTTATCTGTATTTTTAGTGGGTAATTTTTCTTAGTGTGTATTTTCTTTTCTTTCACTCATTATCCTGGCCGGCCTTGATTAGTGCAGCTACCTGTGGAGCCACGGGATTAAGGCCTAATTGAGAAGTAATAAAATATTGTTGTTGTTGTATTTCAATAGCAACAAAGTTTATTTATAATTTCCAGTTTTCCTTTGTTTTGAAAGAGTGTTCATTACTATTTCCAATGGTTGCATGTGCATTTCAAATCAGCATATCACTGTAATGACATAAATTCGCATTTGGCAATGTTATCTGATGAGTGTTGTGCACAAGTTGTGTAGTACAAAACTGAATAGTCATAAAGTGCCAAGTCAAATCTACAATTGATCAGTTGTCATCTGTTATTTTATACATAGTATATCTGAGCGAATTCGCTAGAAGGTGGGCGCAAAAGTTTTCGCTTGAGCATGGGCACATGCTCAAGCCATTGTGGCCGCTCAAAATGCAGGGGGCTTGCCATCAAGGCCTGCATTTACAAGCAGCCTAGGGACAGTTCTAACAGTGGGTGGGTGGCTCTGAGTTGTGTGTCAAAAGCACAGGGCTGGGAGAGTTGTTGTTTCGATACTTTGACTGCAGTTAGAGTATGTGGCCTCGTTAAGTGAGAATTTACAGTGTAGGATGCCTTGGCAATTTTTCCTGGACTAGTGTGGGCATGAATGATAGTTTGCTCTTGATCACCAATAAGAGTGAACCCACAGTGTGCAGTGGGTGGGTGATTAGTTGTTTGACCAAAGCACAAGGGTGGGGAGGGAAAGCTTTTGTACTTTGTGACGGCGGCAGAATTTGCCTGTGTTCACGATTTCTGCAGCCACCTTTTGACAAAATTAATCCAGTTAGATGTACATTATCACAATTGGCTGGCTTATTTTATTGTTTCCATGCATGCATGCATGACACAACTTGTGGTTGTCTTCTCAAGACACTGTTTTCCAGCTATGGTATAATTTATCATGTAGCCAATGATTGGATTATTGTGATAGCTAATGTATCTCTTCTCTCTTCTTTTCAGCCGACAACACCACCAGACAAGCTGTTTAAAGACAAATCTTTAAAGACACTTTTTTGTCTGTTTATTGTTTCTCTCCAAAAGAGATACTTTTGAGTTGTTAATTTTTGTTTTTTACTTTTTAGTTTCACAGGTTGTAGTGCATTTTGAACTCCATGTTAAGGGAAAAGATGATTGCTTTTAAAAGGGCAATAAACCATTTGTTGACAAATGCTGATGTTTTGTGCAAATGATTATTGTAATGTTATAGTTTGGGGTTAATTGTAAGGTGTGTTCCGAGAACACAACTAAAGGTGTGCTTTGTTACACATCAAGAAGTGTGACAAAACACATCTTTCTGCAGAACACACCTGAAAGTGGGTGAAATTTAGGACAAGCGTGAAACACAACTTAAGGTGTGTCATGGGAACACACCAAGGTGTGTTTAGGTAGCTCACCAAGGTGTGTTCAGGGAACACATAAAAAGGTGTGTATTTATACACAACTCTATGTGTGTTGTTTTGAGGACAAAAAAAGGTGTGTTGCAACTTCCAGTTCGACGAGGATAGAAGACCCACATGAAAACCAGGTTAAACGGATGTGGCTTGATATCTGTATATTGTTATTTATTATTTGTTACTATTCCAGCCCCAAGTTTTATTGTTTATTTGAAATTTTCGAATGCTCTCAACACGAAAAGGCATAAAAAACTAGTAGATAAGCCGTGTTTCACAGGAAAAGTTGAAAATTTACCCGCACATGTAAATCAAATTTCCAGTGTAAATGTAGATTTACATGGTTTGTAAATTACAATTTACATGTTAACGTTTTTTTGCAATGAAATTTACTAAAACCCACATGATAAAGTGGATCATGTAAATTTTAAGTTAGTAGTAAGTTACAGTTTAAATAGAAGAACACATAAATAACATGTTAACGGTTACAATCCTGTAAATTGAAATTTACATGAAACTTTTTTGTTTCAGCGAATCGTGTAAATTTAAATAGCGATTTACAATCTTTTTTGGTAGTATAATTTGAAGAACATGTAAATAATACGTAAATGCAGCTTCCAGAAAATGGGGCCTCCAATAACCCTGTAAATGGAATTTACAGGAAACTTGCTTCGTGTTTCAATGAATCATGAAAATTTTTTGTAAAAAGTGATTTACAGGGTCATTTTCTGGTAAGCATAATTTTTAAAACTAAAATGTATACTGAGTAACATGAAAATAAATGTTAATTCCTTAGAGCTGGATGAACCCTTTATAAATTATCACGTACACGACAAAGATAGTAGGGCTGTTGTCTCAAACACGAAGCAATTTGTTTTTGCTTCTCTTCTTTACAGAAATTTAATCCCGCAGAAGTAAAGAGTTCAATAATAGCTTATTTGTTAGTTAACTCGAGCTGTGTTGTCATTATAAGCCGGGCCGATTTCGGCTTTGTTAAAGGGACACTATCACGATGTGGCGCATGCGCAAACTTGATCTGGTTTTTTTTTTTTCATCGTGAAACAATTGAACTGTCACTTTGTCGCGTCATGTTGACAAGTTTTCCATGGATAAGCGCTACTTATATCTGACTAGCCGGTTGCGTTCTTGCAAGAAACAAGTTTGAAATACAATAATAACTAGTATACCTAAATGGCAATAATTCTGTGGAAGGGGAGAACAATTGAAGAATTATTATTTCAGCAGCAAAATGTTGCCGTAGAAACTTATAGAGTATGTGACAAAAAATTAACTGTTTCACAGGGTATAATGTCAGTGTAATGTCAAATTCATAATAGTAGTTTAAAGTTGATTTTACAACATTGAAAGTTGCTGTTCAAGAGGCGTCTGATTTTCAATATAATTTTATTAAACAGATTTTTCAGAATGTCTATTGCTCAATTTTGATGCTTAGCGACCGTTCATTTTCTGAGTGGAACAGGTATACACCGGTTACTATAATATCCCCCTCCTTTATGTACCGAACGAACAGCATGAAGTTTAATGAGTTTTTTTTATAATTGCCATTAGTATTAGTATTATTTTCTTTTTTTATTTATGAACGCTGAAATAGCCAGAGCAAAATTCTGGTGAAGAAAAGGGCACTTGCATGCAATATCTATTCAATCCCACAAAGCACCCAACCCAATAACAATTTCAATTGATTTCCTGTCTAACTATTCAAATATGTCTTGTGCAAATCAATTTTTTATCAAACTTTATAATACATTCTAACAGCAACATTTTGTTGTAGATGTAATATAGACTATAAAAATCAGATTGGTCTTAAACTGTAACCATAAAATACCTGTATAATCAACTTTATTATATGGCTAGCTCCGTGAGCGGGCAAGATGAACCAAATCGCGCGCTGTGATTGGCTACCCGAGCGGGCAATATGGAGCCATCTTGCCCGCTCGGGACTACCCGCTGCATCCCGAAAGCAAAATTTCACTAAAAGCCATATAATAAATCCTTTATTGACCAAGTTTGTTCGGTCAAGATGGCTGGATATTGGCCTCGTTCTTTTTCTTTGCGAGTTTATGGACCTCGACTTCGTCTCGGTCCATAAACACGCAAAAAAAGAACTTGGCCAATATCCAGCCATCTTGACCTCACACTTGGTCAATAACCCTTACATATAGTAGTATATAGATTTAGGTCACCCTAAAAGCGGAGCTCCTGTAGCTCGATTACGCTAACCCAGGATAAGGTTGAATTAATTTTGATATGAGTTTTGTAACTTTGCGGTGAGGTTTTGTTTGGCTTTCAATTTTGAGTTTAATAATCACGAAACTGATACACAATACAAAAACATTTGCAGAGAAGAAACAGTTATAATGGGGTTTACTTTTAAACTGGATTAGAGTTAACAGGCTTCCGAAAAACCCGGCTCTGTTTTCAACAAGTAAACCTGACATGAGCTTGCGATCCAATCGAAAACCAGCACTTGGTCAGCGGCCAACTTTAATAAAACACGTGACCTCAATGAGCTATAAACTTGAGCCCGTGATCTGGTCACGTGATACTGGTCAGCGGATAGCTTAATTTGACAGGTGTCAATTGATCATAACCTGATGTCATATATCAAAAAAGTACACGGTAAACTAAGGCTATATGTCTCTGTCAACCTATTATTTGGAGTATGGCCGCCATGTTGCGCGACTCCACCACCGCCACCGTCGTCGTCGTCATGCGTACGTGCCCACGACAACTTCCGCTGGCCACGATAACATGAGAAAATCAATTCATGGTTTCCTTTATTTCCCTATATGGGTATGGGCTCCGCTTGGCGACCCTTCGGGCCGCCGGAGCTCCGCTATCATTATGGATTTAACATTCCAGTAACATGATGTACCCTGATGCACCAACATCTTGCTGACGAAATGATATAGACTATGAAAAAAAAGATGTCTTCAACAGCAACTAAAAATATGTAATAAAATCAGTATAAACTCATCATGAATTTGACATTGCAGTGATCATGCACCCTGCTAAACAGTTCATTTTTTCACGGTGGTCGGTTGCTAGGGCTTTTCCTCCCCGTTCCTTCCAAAACTAAGAGTTATAGGCCATAGACAAAAGCAGAATCCATTCAACGTAACGAAACTCGGCAAGCAAGTAGGTTGATAAATTACCTGTTTATTAGAGTTTGTTTCATTCTATGTGACGGCTATTGTGACGTCATATATGATTTGGCATAAGAAAGCAAATTTAGGAACGAAATAGTAAAAACTTGATAATAGTTTCCAAAACAGAATTCTATGATTTCTGGTGAAAACCCCATCTCAATCGGATAAAATGTCGTAGAATTACAGATAATTAAAGAAATTCAAATTTTGCCCACATGACCATATATGGTCAAAATTAAGAGGGTTTTTTAAACGCGAAAACAATGAATGTATTCGCAATGGAGAACAGACAAATCGACATAAAATCAAAATTGTAGTCTTTTTGACTTGACATATGTTATGCTATGACGTGTATTTCATCACAAAATACGTCATCATGACGTCATAATGATGTATTTTGTGATGAAATACGCGTCATAGCACCACATATGTCAAATCAAAAAACTACAATTTTGATCCTATGCAGCTTTGTCTTTTCTCTGTTGCGAACACATTCGTTGTTTTCGCGTTTAAAACCCCCTTTATTTTGACCATATATGGTCATGTGGCGGGAAATTTGAATTTCTTTAATTACCTGTAGCTCTACGCCGTTTTTTTCGATTGAGATGGGGTTTTCACTGTAAATATTGTTTTTCTGTGGCAAAAATGCCTGTACCGTTTTGAACACTGCTTTTCAAATATTTAACAATGTTATCCAGTTAAAAATAAAGGCAATAAACTGCAAGGCTGATACTCCGTGAAAAACGAGACACCAACATGACCAGAACCGATAAAGCAGGATCGCAACAGTGGACAGCTGTTTCGCTCTTGTTAGAGCTCGTCAGCACAGTGTAGCGAAGATATGTAACGCCAGCAAAGAGCCAACGCACGTAAATTGCAAAATGACCCGTTCACTATATCAAGTTCCGTACTTTGAACTCAGTTGTGCTCCGAAACACGCGTTGCCACATCACGTGTTTCGGAGCGCAAGAAGACCAAAGTGTCACTATTGGTGTCTCGAAAAGCAAAAAATAAATGTGGCTAGACAAAGCCAGCCTAAACATTAAAACTCATGGCCAATACCATGCTTAAAAAAACGCAGCGTATCGGATCTGAAAAGACCTACGGTCAGAAAATTCATAAATGAGAGACTATAAACTGCAAGGGACCGCATACGATAAACGCTGCCAAAGTAGGATCTACAAGAGAACTGATCAGCCAAAAAAATATGTGTATAAAGGCAATAAACTGCAAGGCTGATACTACGTGAAAAACGAGTGAGTTCAAAGTACGGAACTTGATATAGTGAACGGGTCATTTTGCAATTTATGTGCGTTGGCTCTTGGCTGGCATTACATATCTTCGCTACACACATAGATAAGGGGGGTTTTATTACCGATTTTACCGGGGCTCTATTTTGCCCGACGGCTCGCAATGCTTCGCCGCCGGGCAAAATAGAGTCCCGGTAAAATCGGTAACAAAACGCCCCCTTATCAATGTGTGTAAGGCGAAAAACGGCGTATCTATATTTGTAATAGAATTATTTTATATTGAAGAAATGCAGCGCTAATTTATTATGGGCAGAGGAAGAAAAGGAATAATAGAACAAAGCCGACGGAAGGAAAAACCAACAAGTTACCGCGCCGAAAGAGGGGGGCAATACATACATACAGCTCTCCGCGTTCTCGCTTGAGTATTTACTTTTAGGCTAGGTTAGACATTTTCTTCTTTTCTCCGTTGACTAATGGGAGATAAAGTTAAAGCTCTAAAAAAAGAAAACGATGATTTAAAGAGTCAACTGAATGATCTGAAGAAGGAATTTCAGTTTCTCAAATCCAAGATGGCGGAACAGAAGGATTACAACGAAGCGGCAGCCACGGCTTTACCAAGCACACAGGTAATGGTAACCGAAGTCGACCTAACCCGGTTATTTGTAAATTCACCAGAAGGATGATACGTGACAAAGTGCTCGCGTCAAGAGGTAACACCAGTCGAATAACCACCGAGTGCCTGGACCTCCCGTCTTCTGCTGAAATTAATCGGATTGCAATTTACAGTTATTAGTTTATATTATTATGAAAGGCAGGAACAGAAGTACCGTGAAATCCATTAGATCAACATTGAAGATTTTACCATATTATAATTATTCTGGCAATTGGTATATTTTGCCGGGCAAAAAGGAGAAATAAAAAAAATGCTCGTGCCTGAAAAAGCCCTTGAATTTATGAAAAACATGAATCCACAACAGCTTGTCGATTTTCTTTTGCAAAACAACGACGACTGGCACGTCAAAACATCGAGTGGAAATGCGTCCGGTAATTAAATATTCCGTGTATGCAAATTCAGGTTTGTTTACAGGTGACGAGGCGAAAATTTTTCATGCATCACATCACGGCTCAAACAGCATTTTTACATTTTGCCTCTTTCATCGCATTTACGACTTCATTTGTTATATCTCTGACTTCTTTTTGCCAAGAAGGCAGTGAAAGTTCGGCGATCGCGTGGTAAATTGTGTGAATCAATACGATCATTTTATATGTTTGTTATTTATTCAAATACGCATGCGTTTTACAAAAATGCACCATATGCCCGATAAAGCCGGGCTTATGCAATATAAATATCTAATATGAGCCAATAAACGATTAGCAACTGATTGGTGGTGTTCTTGGATGTGAGGCCGGCCCCCTCTGATTCCTTAAAAAGCACGTGCATGAAGTTGTTAGGAGTAGAGGGTGAGACCGAGTGTGCGGTGACAACCCCGGGTGAGCCCGCTCCGGCCCAGCACATAACTGGGAGGTGCTCAGAGATCCCCCGGGATCTCAACTCA
>JAHPZR010000688.1:17500-21267 GCA_019787425.1 Platygyra sinensis | reverse complement strand
AGAACAACTCTCCAAAACATCTGCTACCCTCTACCCCACCCCCCCCCCCCCACACCCTACATGTTGCGTCCGAGCCTTATGTTCGTTCCTTTCAGTATAAGGTGTTAAATTGCATTTTATTTACGAACGATCTTCTTTCAAAATAGGATATATCGCCAGCCCTAATTGTACATTTTGCAAAGAAGCTCTTGAGACTATTCAGCATTTCTTGTTTTATTGCGCTGTTTCGCAAGCCTTTTGGAATGATGTAATTTATAACATTCTGAGTAAATTGAGTAGTTGCGGATACCTATTATTAAGTGATGTCATCGTTGGTTTTCTGAGGGAGGAGATGGGTCTGGAAAACTATGTCCTACTTTTAGGAAAAATTTATTTATGGGATTGTAGACGTAATGACAATAAGCCATCAATTACACATTTCATCCAAATTTTAAAAAACAAGTATGACACGGAAAAGCTTATTGCCCAAAAACAAAATAAGTATCAAGCTTTTAAAAACAAATGGCATCTTTATGAAAGACACTTTTTGTATCTTTAATGTTGAAACTGTAAAAATAATTGTATAACCCTTTACCTTACAGTTGCCATTGTTTTTTTTTGTTTTTTTTTTCTCCTTTCTCATAGACTTATGTATGGTGTATCACTTTTAACCTTTTGTTTCTATTCCCAATACAGTATATGTTTTCGTTAAAAACTGAAAATTATAGGTAACTTTTGTAAAGTAAATATGATAATGTAGTCTGCTCGTGTTAAATTCGAAATAATATAATTTAAATTGCGGTATTATTGTAACTATTAAGATGTGAATTTGTCTTTGTTAGTACTATATATTTATATATATATTTTTTGTAATAATATTATTCTTGTATTTGTTCCGAATAACAATAAATGACTCATTACAAAAAAAAAAAAAAAAAAAAAAAAAAAAAAAAAAGTATGAACTTGTGTTTACAATTCTCATAAATTTAAAGCTTAGATTAAAAACGCATTTATATGTCTTTTGGTAGATTATTGGCATCCTATGGCCACGGGTGGTGATTAATTTTCTTTAGAGGTGCAAAATTAACTTTTTTTTGTTTCTTCCACGAAATCCATTCGACAAAAATCTACTGGCACAAATCTAACAGAAGACTTACACGGTAAGCCACTCTTCTCGATTTGCTCTTTTTTATGTAGGTTTCATGTGCAGAACTTACTTCTGCCGAGAGGTTTTGACACTAATAACTCAAGTCAAAGAATCCAAGCAAATTGTTAACTGTAGAGGACATCAATGACATACTCTTTAATTAAGCGTACTAGTACGTGTTTCAGCCAATTAATAGGTTATCAATTTACTGACTGAAATATTATTAGAGCAGTTCTGTAAATCATTTCGAAAACTGGACATTTCTTAGAACAATATGAGAAATTATTATCCAACTGCACTTCGCAGAGTACAAATAACGCTTAAGACGAGTACAAATATCACGCGATATTTGTACTCCATAGGACCGGTTAGACAGGTCTCCTGCCGTTGACCAATCATTTAGCTGGATTTTTCGCGCCAATTCCGTTCCGCTTCGCATACTTCTGCCACACATTCCCTGCAAATAAATATCCACAAAATTCGCTCGCACGAACATACCAATTTGGCGTGTTGGATAATAAATCTCTTATTAGACGTTTTGTTGTGTAGTGTCGCAGAAAATTTTTACTCCTTCTTTGTATTTTGACTCGCCCTACAGGGTCACCAAAATACGCCACAACTCGTAGAAATACTCAGCGATACTACACAACAAAACGGCTAATAGGATATGTATCTCCCGCTGCCCCCCCCCCCCCCCCACCCCACTGCCCCCCTGACACACACACACAAAGCAGAAAGAGCTCTCCGTTATACCATTAATTATACGTTATGCTTGTAAGTGTTCATTATTGATAGGTTAAGGGATCTCCAAAACAAATCACGTCGATCGTAAATCTTGGACCGGCGGTCAAACATCCATAATAAAGCAAATAGCACGACTTCGAGCTATTTTTAGAAGTAAGAAGTTTCAATTTACAAAAAAAATTATTATTAAAGTTAAATTAAAGTTAAATTAAAGTTCAATCGGATGTAGCTAGAAAAACAAAAAAACAAAAAAAACAAAAAACAGAATACACCATGGTTAAAAAAAGAGGCCCGTTAACTTTTACGTACTTCATTGACAAGGGGAGCGGGTTTTTTCATCACCTGTATTTTTATATCACCTCAGGAAATCAGCTGCACGCGTGATACGCACGCACAATGGTCTAGTATTAACCTGTTTTTCATTATTCTCCTTAACTTAAACCCGTGGTCAAATTTTCTCGCCAAAATCATGTGTATGTTTCTTTATCGGATTTATGCTAACAGCAAGTTAAAGATCAGACAATTCAAAACCAGAAAAGATACCAGAAGATAGCGATAACAGTACACAAAAACGTTGAAGAAAAGCATTGATTATCTTACTTTTACGCTGTTTATACGTAGTTTCATATGATAATGTTCACGCGTCCCTGGAGGAGCTTGGTATACCTCTGCGGATTGTTTTAACGAACAACTATATTCTTTGCAGGGACTAATGTAAGAATTATCAAAGTCGATTAATATGCAAATTTCCACGGGGACAGCATTTTCTTTTGAAAGAATAAGCGCAATTGTGTGCAGTTAATGACAAGAGAGGAATTGCAACACCTTCTGTTCCTACGTTCCTTCTATTCTACTGTTACTGTGTTCCTATTGTTCTCTGACTCTTTCTATTGCTTCAAAAGTTCCTACAGAATCTACTGTTCCCAGTTTTTAAGCTTTGCTAATGTTCCGACTGTTCCTGCTATCAGTGATACGTCTCGCAAGTCGAACACACAAACTCTCGTTCTTTCGTTTTATTAACTTTGAGAAAATTGTTCCGATTTACTGTAGTTTGTTAGTTGCCACAATAAAATTATTGTTCCTGTTAGAAGTCCATTATTCCTACGTAAACTAAGTCTTTCCAGCTTTCGTTCTAACAATGTCTCATAGTAGCAGACCACAGTATTAATGCCCCAGTTTGGACAGGAAATGTTAGTTGATAGTGATTAATAATGATCGTGCGTTTTCTTGAATGTGTAGATGGAGCGCTACGTTCTTTTAGTCTTCACACTGCTATGCATTTACGTGACCTTCTCCTATGCTGAGGAAACCACAGAGAGGAAAATCTTATTTCAGCAGCTAGAGTCACAACCAAATGTATGTATGTGCACCATTAAATCAAAATCACTTTACCGCTTATCTTAGTATCCATACTGATATCTCTCAGTTAGTACGATCAATGTGATTAGTAATGGTAAAAGGACTGAGTGGAGTCCAATTCGGTCTGTTATCATAAGAGTGATAACAAAATCGGTCGACCGCATAGCGGGATTTCTATTTGCTTATCATGAGTATGATTACAGACTGAATTGGACGGCACGAATATTACCAATATTATTACCAATTAATCTTAAAATTCACAATTTCCGATGAAAAAAGAATAACCAAATTTTGAAAGAAAAGGAAAATTTGGGTTAAAATTCTCTACTTGCACAAATCCTCTTTTACCC
The DNA here is from genome assembly GCA_019787425.1 of Platygyra sinensis. NCBI lineage: Eukaryota > Metazoa > Cnidaria > Anthozoa > Scleractinia > Merulinidae > Platygyra > Platygyra sinensis. The sequence goes on along the minus strand of JAHPZR010000688.1, from coordinate 17,688 downwards.
CCCCAAAATTTGCATAGACATTGTTTTAGATTTCTCTTGGGACATGTCCATGTCCCAGGAGAAATTGCAAACAATGAGTATGCAAAAAAAAATTTTTTTTTGAGGGGGGGGTGGGGGGGGGGGGGTTAAAGAGGTGCATTATGGTATTGTGCAAGTAGTGAATGCTGAAAAAGGAGGCGTAAACATTC
>JAHPZR010000688.1:5000-12500 GCA_019787425.1 Platygyra sinensis | reverse complement strand
TGTCGAGTTTACTGGTTGGGACTCGGTGGTGGAGAGATTACTTTGGTGGCGACGCAATTTTCCCTTTCGTAAGGAAGCGATGCCATTTTCGCAACCCTTAGAAAACTTTTTTAACTCTCAACGTATTTTTCTATACTAAATTAAAGAAAACGGAATATGTAAGTAGCCACCTAGCTCCGAACGTGTAACCTCTGTTTCCTAACATCCCTCTTATACCATTACACTACCAGGTTCAACGGCCAAATTTCCGCAAAATTGAATTATAATTTGTGACTTTCTCAAATGCCGCAAGCAAACCAGTGTGAATATAAACAATTACGCATTTGGTGAGTGCATTTTACTCCATCAACAAATTACAACCAGTTTGTACCTTGTCCGGGCATGAATTGAACTGGTTACCTGGTGACTTGACAGTTCGTTTGAAAAATATATATCCCCATAATCGCTGATCAACTTGAGCATAGTGACGCGATCCTAACTGCTGAAAATGTGCGATTCTCCTCAGAGCCTGCCATGTCAAGGTCCTTCCAATTCGGCTGATTCGCGGGGCTGGTTCAGTGGCCTAGTGGTAAGGCATCTGACCGGTAACCAGGAGACCCGGGTTCGATTTCCGGCTGAACACATTTCACTCATTTTCTTAGTTGTTTCGATTTCTGTTCCCATTACACACTATCCCCATAATATATATATTTAGTCAAGCCTAAAAGCGGAGCTCCAGAGCAGTTATTTTTTGGATTGTTGTTACTAAATGAAGATAATCCAACATGTATATATACCTGAATTTTTGAAAACAGGGTTAGCAAAGATAAGGGCTCATTCTACTACTTGGCAATTAAAAGCAATAAAATCCGTCCAAAGGCCGATAAAAAAGCCTATATCTGACGCCGAGCAGTAAGTTAATGGTCCCTAGAAGCATTCCAATGAGTCGAAGTTTAGAATGACGCAAATTTTAGAACATTTATTCAGTAACCTGACTTCCGGCGAAGTTTCAAAACGGTGTCATTTCAGCCTAGAAATTTTTAAGTTCAGTTCGCTGCAGCGATAGAGTGCCTGATAAGGCTTACATAGCAACTTACATAGTCAGCAAAACACTACTTTTTTCGCGGTCCGATAAACTACAGGATTTCGCATGGAATAGACAACAAACTGAATGAAATTAAACATAGTGCACAACTTGTCACCTTGTCTGCACAAGCGACTGGTCTATGGCTCAATGCCATTAGAGCTCGCTGAAACTAGACCTAGATCCAATTTTTCCGAGTCGAGAAATGCTTTTTCCAAGGTACGATCAGCTAAGCTTAACACCGACGTAAAAATATTAGTGCCTGACACAGACTATTTTGGCAAAACAGCACTTAAACAAGACATCATATACCTGTCAACACCATGCGGAAATCACACTATCACACACTTTCGCTGCACTGGTTCAGGCTTACACAGCAACTTAAATAGACAGCAAAACCATACTTTTTTCGCGGACCGATAAACAACAGGATTTCGCATGGAACTGATTCCTACATGTCAGCATAAACGACGCCGTTACGTGACATTTCAGCCTAATATCTCTCTGTATTTCCAGAAACATACCTAGAGAATTTGACTTGTCCTGACTGATAATCTTGATACAATTCTCTCCTAGAGCTAGCTCTCCACAAGGCTTATCGTAGTTCAAATAAAAAGGAAATAACTTTTCTGTGTGCCTTTCGAGGCCAGGGAGTCTAAATTCACTTTGTTTTAGTTGAATCACGAATTGTACAATTTAATTAGCAGTGCATTAAAATGAAATTCGAGTCTAAATAAACACGAACGTACACATATCAAAACCACAGCGGAGAGTTGATCTATAGCTTTCTAAAGGCCTAAATCGTCCTGAATGGACTGAGCAAGAGCTTCTTACATGGAGAATCGCTTGAACTTCAAACAAACTCGGACATAATTAATTGCCGCATGCTGTCAGCAGGTCAATTACCGACCGGAAACCACAGCAATAATCTCCCCCGCGCTAGCGAATTACAGACATGTCTGATAGTTAGCTAGGCCGAAAACGCCTGAAATTGATAAAACAAGGAAATGAAAGGTTTACTCACGATCGATCAGCCTTTGACGTGCTTTCCTTGACACTGTTCGTGGCCATGTTTTGCTCGCAAATAGCAATGTCCCGGATGTACTTCGATTTCAAGCGGCGGGGAAGTAGAATCTCATCTCTACAACAGATTTTTTTCTAAGTCTTAGTCCGCATCAAAGTTCAGGCCAAATAACGCCAACAGCAGCTAGAAATGTCTGCTACATTGCACGTCTAAGCCCTAAATTGATGCGGCTAAGGCTCTTCGCTGTCTAAAGCAAGCACACATTATCGTCACATGCAGCGTGTCCAAACGGGACTAAATCACGTCCCGCACCCAAAAATACATCTCAGGACGGCTTCATGCACGATAATGGACGACGCTTGCTAGCAAATCGTTCGACTTGCACCTTCATTGGACTTAATGACGTCCTCCGGCAGACTTCCTTTAGACAGCAGTTATAGAAAGCTAATTGAACAACGCCACCTCCGAGATACCGCGCGAAACTAACATTCAGCCGAGTGTAGCCTGGGTAAAACTTAACACCAAGTGGATAAGGGGAAAAGAGAGGGAGGGAGGGGGGAGGGGGGGGGGTTGGGCTAAACAAAATAAAAGATAACATTTCAGGCTAGGTAAGCTCTGCAAGCTTCTGCTATTAAGGATTTCCCCCCCCCCCCCCCCCCCCCCTAGTAAACAAGCAGTAAACAAGCTAATATTAGACACTGGGGAAGTTGTGAAAAGTTACACAAAAAGTTAAGGTTTGCCGACCCGGTTTTCATAACTCCAGGTATATATGTAAGGTAAACTTCAAACGATTCTATACTTTCAGCCCGAACTAGAATAACCTCAACAAATCAAGGTGCAAGTTAGTGTGATGATGAAAGTTGTCCCTAAATCTCTAGTATACGCATACATGTAAAAAGTTGAAAAATCAAAAGTTTTGTTTTCTTACTTGATCCCCAAAGATACAGTTAACTATTTTCACTTTTGTATGGAGTTTCCACTTGCTGTGAGGCTTTGTGTCATCTCTCAAGGTATTCATATAAGTATAAGCAAAATGACTCTGGCAAGAATGGTAAATACGATATTTCATTGCTCATCATGAATACTTGCAAACGCTTCTATAAAGATTTTATTGTTCAATTTCAATGTGGATTGTTATATTCATCGACTAAGATTGCGGACTACAGGAGCTGTTATTGGGTTCCATTCAATAATTTTGCTATGATTAAATTATACCAAAAAATTATAAGTAAGACCTGAGTAAGTTAAATTATGTACAGCTATTTCGTCTACACTTCACAACCAAATGCACTCGAAGGTTATGAGGCATAGTTACATTTCTCAGGAGAGCTCAACATATCCAAGATATGTTTTAATTGACACATCAATTGACGATTATTACAAGCGTTATTGAGATTCGGAGAGGATCTTAGGTCTGACTTTTTGAGATTCAGAGGGGGTCTAAGGTCTTAGTTTTTGAGATTCGGAGAGGGTCTTAGGTCTTAGTTTTTGAGATTTGGAGGGGGCTCTTAGGTCTTAGTTTTTGAGATTCGGATGGGGTCTTAGGTCTTAGTTTTTGAGATTCGGAGGGGGTCTTGGGTCTTAGTTTTTTGAGATTCGGAGGGGGTCTTGGGTCTTAGTTTTTGAGATTCGGAGGGGGTCTTAGGTCTTAGTTTTTGAGTTTCGGAGGGGGTCTTGGGTCTTAGTTTTTGATTCGGAGGGGGTCTTAGGTCTTAGTTTTTGAGTTTCGGAGGGGGTCTTAGGTCTTAGATCTTAGTTCTTAGGTCTTAGGTTTTGAGACACCCAGTCTTACGCGTACGAGTAGTTCATTTGCATAGTGCAGCGGGTGCACTTTTAAATCTGAGTCTGTGTTTTCAGATTGTGAACAAATCGTGAAAAAAGATTTCTTTCGTTGTCTTTTGTGCTGAGATACTACAAGAATTTTCACCAACGTTCACCAAAAGGCTACTAACATCATGTGTGTTTCTTTCACATGCGAAAATAAAATAGACAAGGAGTTCTGACTCAATCGAAATCTTTATGCAGCTATCAATGTCTTCCTCCAACGGGGGGAGGGCGGGCATACAGGGGCTATTGACATCGATGTCTTGCCCGTGTCTGGGGCAAGTGAGCAATTATTAACACAGGGGTCTCCCCAGGGGCGGGATTATTGACATTTTTGGTTGAGAAAGACTGGGAAAGAGTAATCGTTCACATACGTGAAGAACTGGCCCGTTGGCCCACTGAACGAGCGGAGTTGCAAAATGGCGGGATCATAAGCGATGGAGGTTGAGTCGATAGCAAAAAAGCTAAGACTTTGTACGTTTTTCTACTTCTGAAAAACACAGACTTTTGAATTTTAAGTTGCTTTAGAAACTAGCTACGTGTTCTTCAATTTTACCTTCTTATTTTATTGCTATTAAATGAGCGGAATTTGCCTGTGCATACGGGAGCTAGCCATATGAAAGTACCTCAATGGAATCCAGATCTGATACCTTGGATATCTTGTGATGCAACCTGGAAGGGCACCATCAGCTCCGTGTTTCGTGGCAAATGTGAGAGATGTTTGCAGAATTAATAAGAAAGTTTTGATTTCGAACAGACAACAAAAAATAAACAGCCAGAATTTAAATATTATCATATCTTTTATTTTCGGCTATTGATAGAGCTGAAATTGTCTTCCATCATTTCTGTGTTTTCTCTTAATGTATGTGCAGTACCGCCGACGGTTCTTCTCCACTCCTACTTAATTGTGACATATTGAAACATGAGATTAGGCATTAGCAGTTTAGTAAGAGCATACAAACATTTCATACAGAAATGTTTCAATCCCATCCACTGGGTAGGGACATTTGATATATGAATTTCACCCTTCAGTGGGGATTATTGACAATTTATTTTGAAAAATGTCAATGGGTCCTGGGTATGCCCGCCCTCCCCCCGTTGGGGGAAGACATTGATAGGTGCATTATTCGAGTTGATTAAAAGCGTCATCGTAACTTTCCTGATTATTTCTGCTGTATTCACATATTTTCAGCTAAGTTTTTGATATGTTCTCAAACATTAATCAACCTTAAAGTTATTCAAAAACTAGAGATATTACATGTATATGAATTCGATGTAAGCTTACGTTTTCACACCAATGTGCGAAGTCCAATTGGTCATGTTTTACTAGCTGCAGGTGCAAGACACGCATCGGCGGGCGCTCTTATTCATCGACAACAGACAATTTATTGGATTTGTACACAAACAAACTAAGCAGCATCTACGGACATAAGCCTATTCTCATTTGTCACTTATTGGGCCTAAACGCTGCTATATCCAAACATATCCAACTAGTTTTTTTTTTTCTGTGTTATGGAAAAGCTGTTAATCTTCTTCATATGTGAAATATAGATTGGAGTAATGTGACTTTCTTCAGTAAAAGGAGCAGCGGAAATAACTTAATCAGCGATATAAAGCGGGACATACCTAAACTCGGCACTGTCTTCACTCAAACTGAAGCAAAATTCCAACAGCCATAAAGGCCTTGATTTGTGGGCCAAAAGCATAAAGGATTTCGGGAATTTCGGACCCATTTCCCCTGCGCGACATCCGCGAAAATCCTCACAGCAATAGCAACGCGCGTGTCGCAGGCGATGGCGCGATTTGTTCTAAAAATAGAAAAATTGTCTCATATCATGGGGCCAACCCCAATACTAGAAATGGTGCGCGCTTACGGTCTCCGTCCCTGATTATGGCTCCTGGCACGAGTAAATTTTTCAAAGATTACAAAAAATTGCACGAGCCCGTAGGGCGAGTGCAATTTATAGTCTGAAAAATTAACGAGTGCTTATTTATTCCAAATTGCACGAGAAAAATCATTTGATTACTTGTTAACAATATACAAGTGACAATTTCTGTCACGCTTCAGTATTTTACGTGACAAATGGAGGCAATAGGCTACGTCAACTTTATTGCATGAGATTTGAGAAGTGAATTCAAGGGTAAAAATTAATTCACTCTCTTCAAGTCATGTATGAAAACTGAGCAGTTTCTTTTTACAGTGAAAAGCAGTCTTTACTCACAGTTGAATTGAAGAACGTGGCCACGAAGCATTGGAAAACTCCCCGCGGTTTTGAAGCGGATTTCTTGCCAAATGTCTTTCGAGTGCTTGAGAAACTGTGTGCAAGAATTCGAAACTATTGAACCTTGTACAAAACGGTTACTTTGACCAAAATACCAAGCAACGAAGCTAAAATCTACCTAGAAACGGAATTTCTTAGCTCTGAAGGCCATCTTTTTAGCCTCTCCTGGTTGCTGCCTGACCGTTTAGCTTCTTCACTGGACGTTGTACAGGTTAGATTTCCCTCTTGAAGTGTTTATCGTTTACCGCGTTTTGTTAGGGAACAACCTTTCTCATCTCTAAGCTCGCCGTTTCCGGTTCTTCCACAAAAGTAAGATGTGGCAGGTTCTTAGGGACGTCTTGTTGGGTCCTTCTTCGCGATTTATTTCGTGATACTCAAGAATTTTAAAATTTACTTTTTCAACTGATATTTTGTAATGCAGTCGTGATCGGCGTCGGCAAATTTCCTTTCACTCAAGCTCAAGTTTATGTTTTTGACCTCACGGCTTTTGTGTATATTTACTTCGCTTTTAATAGTTGAGCATGATTGTTGTTGAGTTTTGCTCTTTGCTTCTTTTTGAAGTAATTGTCTTGAAAGGGTGTATGTAAAACGCCGAACCAATCCGGAACCACCCGGAACCTGCCGGAACCTACCCGGAACCTACCTGGAACCACCCGGAACCTGCCGGAACCACCCAGAACCTACCCGGAACCACCCGGAACCTACCCGGAACCACCCGGAACCTTCACAGAAAACCAAAATAATAAAAATCGAATAAAAGTAATAAAGAAACAAAATGAAAATAATAAAACTAAAAGGAATGAGATGAAAATGTGTAGTTTTCACCTCAAAAAGAACAGGATGGCACGTCACTAACGGAGTGTTTGCCATGCCAAAGGTCAAAGTGCAAAGACAAATAATATGACTCGAAACCACGGGCGTTGTGCAAGTCAGCGAGAGAGCTTCCACATTTTTCTATAATTCGACCATGAGTGAGGCGAAAGAGGCAATCATTAGAGAAGATGAATCTGAAGGTGACGATACTGAAGAACTATCAGTCAGCTTTCACCAAAACCGAGGAAACTTGTCCTCTCATATGTGAACATAAGGGAATTTTACCATTATTTGATTGAAACGAACTACCTTGGAAAATAAGTTCCTGAGTGACTTGGTTTTCACTACGCCTAAACGAAAGCTAATGAACCTGCCCTTACCTCTTCTTTTCTGGACTTGTTTCCGACGAGGAAAGTTTTTTGATTATCTCGTCACAGTTTTCGAGCGTGCTTTTGCTGATGCAATTTAGCGTGTGCTCAAATCTGCCGTCAATA
>JAHPZR010000687.1:0-11511 GCA_019787425.1 Platygyra sinensis | reverse complement strand
ACTATTTACACAAGTTTCATTACAATACTATACTAATTAACTAAACATAATATACAGGACCTACAGTATAACACAGCTATAATTCACACTCACACAGATACACACACTCATGAACAGTTTCATAGCAAAGTCACACTAATTTGAACCCGACACGCTTTAAGTTATTCAGCTACTTCTTGTATTTATGCTGCCCACTTTTTCTTAAACATATCTAAATTATTATTTTTTGTACAGATATATTTTTCCGTCTCATACTTTAATTTGACTTTTGATTTAAAACCACGTATACTTGGAAGTTCTTTATTCCTTCTACACGCCCACAAATAAATTTTTCCTACGAGTAATAAGTAATTAAGTAAGGGAAGTTCAGGTGTTAAAATACCGATTAATATATCTTTCAGATTAAGATGTATCTGCTGTTGTGTCAAAGATAAGTAATATAATTCGAAATCTTCCCAGAAAGAAATTGAATAAGAGCAATAATAAAAGAGATGCTGCATTGTTTCTGATTCACATTTGCAGAAACTGCATAGATCATCCGCAATGTACCCAATTTTGTGTAGTTTTGAATTCGTGTAGAGTATAGAGTTCAATACTTTGAACTGAAAGGCTTTGACATACGGCTCAAAAGCAACTGAATGGGGAAGAAAGAAAGCTTTTTTCAATGTCTCATCAGTTAAATTAAATTCACTCCTTAATTTTCTTGTGTTATTTGGAAAACAAGCCTTTTTACGGACAAAAAGGGAGTAATAATCTTTCGATTTCTTTTTAGTTACATCAAAAAGGCCGCAATCAATTTTAAAAGATGGATTTAGGGCTGTATGATCTGGATTATGATAGGCATTCCTTAAAACTAGCGGTACAGAGTGGCGAAGACCGGTCCATTCCAGAAAGTTCGTCTTCTGTATGTGTTTTGCGATTAGTTCATAAGAATCAATGTTGTTAAGATCGAAACGCAAATCACCCACCGTCTGAATTCCATAATTAAAGTACCTTTTATAAAAGACTGGTTTGTTGTTTATTCTTATTTCCTGATTATTCCAAATTCGGTAAAGCCAATTAGTTTCAATCGCATTATCTTTCCGAAATTCAGACCACCACGTCAGTAACTCCATGTAGAATTGCGAACTGATGGTTAAGTCTTTGGCGTTATAGTTGCAACTAAAAATAATCAGACCACCTGTTTCTTTAAGAAGATATTCTAAATAATTTTTCCATGCGCCAGAATTATCACCAAAGATTCTTTTTAGCCAGGCGAGACGGAGAGATTTAATCATGCTTTCAATATCGACCATTTTAATGCCTCCTCCTTCATAATCATTTATCGCAGATTTTCTAGTTACTTTGTCTTTACCTTTCCATAAAAAGTTATAAATCAAATGATTTAATTCTTTAATTATATTTTCAGGGGTAGGCAACAAAGATGACGTGTACACAATCTTTGGTAGGAGCAGAGATTTAATTATAGTCACCTTTCCGTAAAGGGATAATCCTCTGGAGGACCAGATATTAATTAATTTTTTTTATCTTGTCAAGTTTTTCTGTGAAGTTCTTCGTATATAGTAATTTTTTATCGTACGAGAAGAAGATCCCCAGGGCTTTTATGGGATCGTGTGGCCATTTGATTCCAAGTGGTTTCATTTCACTTCCTTTCAAAGATCCTATCCAGAGTCCTTCTGTCTTTGAACTATTCACCTTTAAACCTGACACTTTTTTAAATTTGTCTAACAATTGAAAAAGTTTATAGCCCGACTCTGTATCAGAGAGGACCGCCGTTGTATCATCAGCGTATTGTAATAATTTGGTCTCTTGTTGATCAATAACAATTCCTTTTATTTCCTTGTTTTCCCTAATGGCAATTGCTAAAATCTCAACAGCTAAAAGAAAAAGATAAGGAGACAAAGGGTCACCTTGTCTAACTCCGCGTGTAAGATTAAAGTATTCTGAAGTCAGACCATTATTTATTACACAACTTTGAATATTTTTATAAAAAGTGCTTATCCATCGCTTAAATTCATGGCCAAAATTAAAGGAATCTAGACAGTTAAATAAAAAGCTCCACTCTAAAGTGTCAAATGCTTTACGAAAATCAATAAATATCATCAAACCAGGTATATTTTCTTTTTCAGTGAAATCCATGATGTCAAAAATCGATCTTACTGTCTCACCAATATAGCGATCTTTGACGTAACCAGTTTGATTGCTGTGAATGATATAGGGTAAAACATTTTTAATTCTTGAAGCGATCACTTTCGAGATTATTTTAGCATCAACATTGACCAGAGAGATAGGTCTCCAATTTTCTATTAGCGTGCGATCTTTCCCTTGTTTTTCTATTAGAGTAATAACGGCTTGCTTTTGGGAATTTGACATTTCCTCCTTTACGAAGGACTCATTAACGCAATTAATGAATGGTTGACAAATAAGATCCCAACAGGTTTTGTAGAATTCAATTGGGATACCGTCATTTCCTGGAGACTTGTTGTTTTGAAACGTTTCTAAAATCTTTTTGCATTCTTCTATGGTAATCTGGCCTTCACAGGATTGTTTTTGTTCTTCAGACAATTGCGGTATACTTAAATTTTTTAGAAAAGATTGGACAGAGTCCTTGTCTACCGCTTTTGTTTTGTACAAGTTATAATAGAATTTTTTTTGTTCGGAAAGTATTTGGTATGGGTCTGTTGTTATAGCGCCGCTAATTACCAATTTTCTGATGTGTTTTTTAACATGATTCCTTTTTTCTAAGTTCAAAAAGTACTTAGTGCTTCTTTCTCCGTGCTCATGCCAGCGAGCTCTTGCACGTACAATAATTCCATTTGTTTTTTCTTCATAAAATAATTCCAGTTTCTCTTTAATTTCATTTAACCGAGATTTATTGTAGTCACTAGGGTCTTTTTCAAAACGCCGGGTAGCTTCCTCGTATTCCCGTTGAATCATCCTTTCTTTGTCATTTCTCTGTTTGGCTTTTTCCTTAGAGTATCTGATAGCGTGCCTTCTAATATTGTATTTAATCCAGTCCCAAACGCTTCGTTTATCTGATAATTCTTTTTCCCCCTCTAATTTCCATTTAGGTATGTTAACACTCAAATAATTTAAATATTCTTCATCATCTAATAACGATACATTCATTTTCCACATGCCAGGTCCCTTTACCTCTCCAATTTCGCCAAGGTTTAAACTAATTGCCGCATGATCAGTTCTTATTGCCGGGATAATATCAGTTGAATTTACAGAATCGCAAAGGTTATTGGAAATAAGCCAAAAATCTAGACGACATAATATAACAGGTGACTTTTGACTCCAAGTGTAACTTTTTGTTTGAGGATTTTTTACTCTCCAGATATCGACCAGATCTAATTCACTTTGTAAACATTCTATACTGTTCACGACCGATTTCCTTGGTATGATTATTCCACCTCTTTTATCTAAAGTTGGATTTAATGGACAATTAAAATCTCCGCCTACAATAATGTTCTCCTCGGAATCTAAATTTTCAGTTTGAAGCAAAGTATGCAGTTTCTTAAAAAAAAGGATCGAGTCTTTATCTTTGTTTGGTGCATAAATATTAACAAGTACATATACTTTATCATCAACTTGAACTTTGGAAATAACAAAGCGCCCCAAGGGATCCGGAACTGTACAAAGCACTGTACAATTCACCTTATTGTTTATCAGTATTGCGGTGCCACATGAATTTGGACTGCCATGTGAAAAAAGCACTCTCCCGCCCCACTCACGTTGCCATTGATTTTCTGTTGCTTTATTTGAATGCGTTTCCTGTAAAAAAATCACGTCTGCATTCTTTTTGCGACACCATGTGAAAATGGTGCGTCTTTTTTTAAAATTGCTAACTCCCCTTACATTCAAAGAAACTATTTTTAAAGCATCTGACGAGATTTTAACATCCATGAGCAATAACCTCCAAATCTAAAAGCTAAAATTCTCAAAAAAGAATGAAGGTTGAAGGAATTAAGAACAACCATAATAACTTTGTTCCTGATTGTTTTGAGTTTAATACAAACGAGAAATTTCTTTGCCGGCTTAAAGCTTCCTTTTTTTTAAGAAACTTGCATACTTTGCTTCAAACTGAAAATTTAGATTCCGAGGAGAACATTATTGTAGGCGGAGATTTTAATTGTCCATTAAATCCAACTTTAGATCAAAGAGGTGGAATAATCATACCAAGGAAATCGGTCGTGAACAGTATAGAATGTTTACAAAGTGAATTAGATCTGGTCGATATCTGGAGAGTAAAAAATCCTCAAACAAAAAGTTACACTTGGAGTCAAAAGTCACCTGTTATATTATGTCGTCTAGATTTTTGGCTTATTTCCAATAACCTTTGCGATTCTGTAAATTCAACTGATATTATCCCGGCAATAAGAACTGATCATGCGGCAATTAGTTTAAACCTTGGCGAAATTGGAGAGGTAAAGGGACCTGGCATGTGGAAAATGAATGTATCGTTATTAGATGATGAAGAATATTTAAATTATTTGAGTGTTAACATACCTAAATGGAAATTAGAGGGGGAAAAAGAATTATCAGATAAACGAAGCGTTTGGGACTGGATTAAATACAATATTAGAAGGCACGCTATCAGATACTCTAAGGAAAAAGCCAAACAGAGAAACGACAAAGAAAGGATGATTCAACGGGAATACGAGGAAGCTACCCGGCGTTTTGAAAAAGACCCTAGTGACTACAATAAATCTCAGTTAAATGAAATTAAAGAGAAACTGGAATTATTTTATGAAGAAAAAACAAATGGAATTATTGTACGTGCAAGAGCTCGCTGGCATGAGCACGGAGAAAGAAGCACTAAGTACTTTTTGAACTTAGAAAAAAGGAATCATGTTAAAAAACACATCCGAAAATTGGTAATTAGCGGCGCTATAACAACAGACCCATACCAAATACTTTCCGAACAAAAAAAATTCTATTATAACTTGTACAAAACAAAAGCGGTAGACAAGGACTCTGTCCAATCTTTTCTAAAAAATTTAAGTATACCGCAATTGTCTGAAGAACAAAAACAATCCTGTGAAGGCCAGATTACCATAGAAGAATGCAAAAAGATTTTAGAAACGTTTCAAAACAACAAGTCTCCAGGAAATGACGGTATCCCAATTGAATTCTACAAAACCTGTTGGGATCTTATTTGTCAACCATTCATTAATTGCATTAATGAGTCCTTCGTAAAGGAGGAAATGTCAAATTCCCAAAAGCAAGCCGTTATTACCCTAATAGAAAAACAAGGGAAAGATCGCACGCTAATAGAAAATTGGAGACCTATCTGTCCTATCTCTCTGGTCAATGTTGATGCTAAAATAATCTCGAAAGTGATCGCTTCAAGAATTAAAAATGCTTTACCCTATATCATTCACAGCAATCAAACTGGTTACGTCAAAGATCGCTATATTGGTGAGACAGTAAGATCGATTTTTGACATCATGGATTTCACTGAAAAAGAAAATATACCTGGTTTGATGATATTTATTGATTTTCGTAAAGCATTTGACACTTTAGAGTGGAGCTTTTTATTTAACTGTCTAGATTCCTTTAATTTTGGCCATGAATTTAAGCGATGGATAAGCACTTTTTATAAAAATATTCAAAGTTGTGTAATAAATAATGGTCTGACTTCAGAATACTTTAATCTTACACGCGGAGTTAGACAAGGTGACCCTTTGTCTCCTTATCTTTTCCTTTTAGCTGTTGAGATTTTAGCAATTGCCATTAGGGAAAACAAGGAAATAAAAGGAATTGTTATTGATCAACAAGAGACCAAATTATTACAATACGCTGATGATACAACGGCGGTCCTCTCTGATACAGAGTCGGGCTATAAACTTTTTCAATTGTTACACAATTTTAAAAAGTGTCAGGTTTAAAGGTGAATAGTTCAAAGACAGAAGGACTCTGGATAGGATCTTTAAAAGGAAGTGAAATGAAACCACTTGGAATCAAATGGCCACACGATCCCATAAAGGCCCTGGGGATCTTCTTCTCGTACGATAAAAAATTACTATATACGAAGAACTTCACAGAAAAACTTGATAAGATAAAAAAATTAATTAATATCTGGTCCTCCAGCGGATTATCCCTTTACGGAAAGGTGACTATAATTAAATCTCTGCTCCTACCAAAGATTGTGTACACGTCATCTTTGTTGCCTACCCCTGAAAATATAATTAAAGAATTAAATCATTTGATTTATAACTTTTTATGGAAAGGTAAAGACAAAGTAACTAGAAAATCTGCGATAAATGATTATGAAGGAGGAGGCATTAAAATGGTCGATATTGAAAGCATGATTAAATCTCTCCGTCTCGCCTGGCTAAAAAGAATCTTTGGTGAAAATTCTGGCGCATGGAAAAATTATTTAGAATATCTTCTTAAAGAAACAGGTGGTCTGATTATCTTTAGTTGCAACTATAACGCCAAAGACTTAACCATCAGTTCGCAATTCTACATGGAGTTACTGACGTGGTGGTCTGAATTTCGGAAAGATAATGCGATTGAAACTAATTGGCTTTACCGAATTTGGAATAATCAGGAAATCAGAATAAACAACAAGCCAGTCTTTTATAAAAGGTACTTTAATTATGGAATTCAGACGGTGGGTGATTTGCGTTTCGATCTTAACAACATTGATTCTTATGAACTAATCGCAAAACACATTCAGAAGACGAACTTTCTGGAATGGACCGGTCTTCGCCACTCTGTACCGCTAGTTTTAAGGAATGTCTATCATAATCCAGATCATACAGCCCTAAATCCATCTTTTAAAATTGATTGCGGCCTTTTTGATGTAACTAAAAAGAAATCGAAAGATTATTACTCCCTTTATGTCCATAAAAAGGCTTGTTTTCCAAATAACACAAGAAAATTAAGGAGTGAATTTAATTTAACAGATGAGACATTGAAAAAAGCTTTCTTTCTTCCCCATTCAGTTGCTTTTGAGCCGTATGTCAAAGCCTTTCAGTTCAAAGTATTGAACTCTATACTCTACACGAATTCAAAACTACACAAAATTGGGTACATTGCGGATGATCTATGCAGTTTCTGCAAATGTGAATCAGAAACAATGCAGCATCTCTTTTATTATTGCTCTTATTCAATTTCTTTCTGGGAAGATTTCGAATTATATTACTTATCTTTGACACAACAGCAGATACGTCTTAATCTGAAAGATATATTAATCGGTATTTTAACACCTGAACTTCCCTTACTTAATTACTTATTACTCGTAGGAAAAATTTATTTGTGGGCGTGTAGAAGGAATAAAGAACTTCCAAGTATACGTGGTTTTAAATCAAAAGTCAAATTAAAGTATGAGACGGAAAAATATATCTGTACAAAAAATAATAATTTAGATATGTTTAAGAAAAAGTGGGCAGCATGAATACAAGAAGTAGCTGAATAACTTAAATCGTTTCGGGTTCAAATTAGTGTGACTTTGCTATGTAACTGTTCATGAGTGTGTGTATCTGTGTGAGTGTGAATTATAGCTGTGTTATACTGTAGGTCCTGTATATTATGTTTAGTTAATTAGTATAGTATTGTAATGAAACTTGTGTAAATAGTTAATAGCTGTGTGTAATGCAATAAATAAATATATATATATATATAAAAAGTATTACACTGTAGCTTAGCGTATTACACTGTAGCTTAGCGTATTGCACTGTAGCTTAGAGTATTACATTGTAGCTTAGCGTATTACACTGTAGCCTAGCGTATTACACTGTAGACTAGCGTATTACACAGTAGCCTAGCGTATTACACTTTGGCTTAGGGTATTACACTGCAGACTAGCGTATTACACTGTAGCCTAGCTTATTACCCTGTAGCCTGGCGAATTGCACTGTAGACTACTGTATTACACTGTAGACTAGCGTACTGCACTGTAGACTTGCGTATTACACTGTAGACTAGCGTATTGCACTGTAGCTTAGCGTATTACACCGTAGTTTAGCGTATTACATTGTAGTTTAGTGTATTACACTGTAGTCTAGCGTATTACACTGTAGTCTAGCGTATTACACTGTATACTAGCGTATTACACTGGAGACTAGCGTATTACAGTGTAGACTAGGGTATTACACTGTTTATACTACAGGCTAAGAAATTTCTAAAATGTGATTGGCTAAGACAAGTAGTATTTAAGCCAAATTTGAAATACTTACATGTAAAAATTACGTCAGTTTCCATGGTAACTGACAAATGATTGTTTCTAATTTTAAAACAATGGCGGACAGGTTTCCCGATTGTGTCGCGAAAGAACTGCAACAGTTTAAGGGAAATGCCGAAAATTTGAACACAAAGAAAAGCACTAAGACCTGGCTTACTGTTTTGACCACATGGGCCGAAGAAAAAGGATACAGTCCAGATATTGTAAGCTACGAAGCCAAGGAACTTGACGAGAAGCTTCAAAGGCTTTTCGCCGAGGTGAGAATGAAGGATGATTCAGACTACGAGGCAGACAGTTTCTGCAGTTTGCGAGTAATGATAGCTTCCCTGGACCGTCTTTTAAAGGAAACAGGCAGCAACATTTACATTGCCAAGGACAGAGAGTTTGTCAACAGTCGCAAAGTACTCGAAGGGAAAGCTCGCTTCCTCCGTGAACAGGGTTGTAAACCCAATCAATTGCTCGTGACTAAATAAAAATATGTGTGTTACGTAAAGTGCGAAATTTCTTTGCCTTGTAGTATAAACAAAAAATAGCACGCTTTCTTCGGGGTATTTGGGATAAATACCGGCTCGTGATATTTCAAAACTCCCCAAATATCACTCGCCGCGGCGGCTCGTGATATTTTGGTGAATTTTGAAATATCACTCGCGGTATTTATCCCAAATACCCCTAGAAACCGTGCTATTTCCTATACAAACTAGCGTATTACACGCTAGACTAGCGTATTCTACTGTAGGTTAGCGTATTACACTGTAGCCTAGCTTATTATACGGTAGAGTAGCGTATTACACTGTAGCCTAGCTAACGTATTACACTGTAGACTAGTGTATTACACTGTAGACTAGCGTACTGCACTGTAGACTTGCGTATTACACTGTAGACTAGCGTATTACACAGTAGCTTAGCGTATTGCACTGTAATTTAGCGTATTACACTGTAGTCTAGCGTATTACACTGTAGACTAGCGTATTACACTGTAGACTAGCGTATTATACTGTAGACTAGCGTATTACACTGTAGGGTAGCCTATTACACGGTAGTAAGAGTAGTGTATTACACTGTAGCCTAGTTAGCGTATTACACTGTAGACTAGCGTATTCCACTGTAGCCTAGCGTATTATACTGTAGACTAGCGTATTACACTGTGAACTAGCGTATTACACTGTAGACTAGCGTATTACACTGTAGCCTAGCGTATTACACTGTAGACTAACCTATTACACTGTAGACTAGTGTATTACACTGTAGACTAGCGTATGACACTGTAGACTAGCGTATTACACTGTAGATTAGAGTATTACACTGTAGCCTAGCGTATTACACTGTAGACTAGCGTATTACACTGTAGGTTAGCGTATTACACTGTAGACTAGCGTATTACACTGTAGCTTAGCGTATTACACTGTAGCTTAGCGCATTACACTGTAGCCTAGCGTATTACACGGCAGACTAGCGTATTACACGGTAGCCTAGCGTATTACACTGTAGACTAGCGTATCACACTGTACACTAGCGTATCACACTGTAGACTAGCGTATTACACTGTAGACTAGAGTAGTATAGTAGTTGGGGGTTCGAGACTAGTTTTCGGCGCTGGATTTTTTTCACTAGATTTTTAACCTGATTTTTTCTGCGCTGGATTTTCTGCGCTGGATTTTCTACAATTAATCAAAAATATAAAACAAAATCTAGTTCAAATTCTAAATAATACAATCTGAACCAACACTGAAACCAAATCCATGAAACAATATAGAAACCAAATCTTTAATCTAAAACTTGAAAATAAATCTGTGAATTGAAACTAAAGATGAAAATATTGAGATAGGAGTTAGAACCAAGACCAAAACCCGGGACATCAGTCTGGAACCAAAACCTTGAAGTATCAAAGCATGATCACATTGTTTGACTTCTCTTTCTTTTCTCTAGATATATTATATAACATGAATCACGTCTTTGATGAAATGAGATTATTTTTGAAAGCTGTTTTGTTGAGCGCTCTGATGAAAACTTTGATTGTGTTGATTGTGATTGTTTGAATTATTGGAATGTGAAATTATTGGAATGTGAAATTATTGAAATGGTATAAAATAATTTTTTTCCTGAAATTAATGAAATGATTTTATGTCCATACGCGTAACTTGTTTTTCCATCTTCGAGAATGTATCTCTTGTCGTCAAAACAGCTGAGTGATACTTTGTTTATTTCATAACTGTTGAGTTTATGGTTCTCACTTCTGATTGTTTTCATCTTGTGATACATCTGTTCACTGTTTAAAAGCGTGTCTCTGTAATTATCATGAGTGATATTGTTTTTGATCACATTCTTCTTGATTCCCTTTGCAGTCTTTCCACCTTTTTGGTTATCTTTGATATAGCTGTACATCTTCGATCTCAAACCAACAAATTCACAAATGGGAACTCCAGCTGCTTCATCTTTGAACTTGCCAATGACTTTTTTATTCGTCTTGTCAAAATACGGTGAGCTTTCAGGATAGTCACTATTGTCGAATTTTTCTTTGTTATCCCAAAAGTCTTGGTATACATCTTCAGCTTCGATTTCATAGGTCAAGCTATCTGTGTCTGTGAATAGTAACTTAGCTTTTTCTCCATACTTTTCTTTAATATAGTTATAATGGAAATCATACATCAACGTCTTACTTAGATCTAAGATGCACATACCCACATACGCAGGTCTATTGAGAGTAAGTGTTTCTTTGATCTTATGCACAGCTACTAGATTCTCATTGAATATCTTGCTGCTAACATAGGTTGGCTTACTAGCTAGTTTCAATAGTTTCTTTTCATCAGTCACCAATCTGACATCTACCCGCTTTCTGATATTTTCCATCGTTTTACCGAATACACTGTTATTCATTAACTTGAAGAAATCTTTCTCAAAAGCATTTTTTGCATTCTTTCGTTTCTCTGTATTGAAATCAATATATTGCTTTAACCAAGGAGATTGATTGAACATCAATACTCGATGGACTTTGGTCACCTTCAAACCTAAATCAATATATAATTGTAAGTTCCTGTAATGTAATACATACTTTTCTTTTTTCCCCAAGGTTGGTATTAGTTTGTATACAAGACCAGTTGATATATTATATTTCTCAGATATGTTTTTGCAATACTCAGACAACATATCATTGGTTACTTTCACCTTTTCCGGTCCTAATGGGTAGTCATTATGAAGGTCATGTAGTTCTTCAGGGTATTCTAGGTCGACTTCCATTATCATACCCTTCTCACAGTCTTCTTTGTACTTAGCAAGGTCTAGCTTATCAATCTGTTTTTGTGTCATCCATCTGAATCCAC
>JAHPZR010000686.1:95000-114734 GCA_019787425.1 Platygyra sinensis | reverse complement strand
GAGATGTTTAAATGGTCATTTGTTGAGAAGTCAATACTGACTATCAAGCATGTACACTTCAAAACAACACACCAGTATTATTGTATCAAGTGACTATTATAGTATAAAAGTCAAATTGCCCTAGAAGGTGACAGGGACCTCAATCAACAGAGCAGTTTGTTTACTTGTTTAAATGCTATACAACTGATTTTGTATGTGTAACTTATCAGGTACCATGCCGACACAGCTATAGTACTGCATAATAACTGATCCTTTACTATAAATTACACAGAATGCAGAGTAAATACTATTTAGCATCATATCATTGACAGGCTTTAAACATAAGTAATCTTTATTTGAAGGTTACAAAAATTATTTATTTCTCTGTCTTCTAATTGCATCTCTGCGATATTTTGCCAACCAAGAAGCTTTCGTCGCACTAGCCTGTCTTGCTGGTGGAAATCGTGAGCAAGTGATTTTTCAATGACTGAGCATCTTCGGGAGATCAGAAAATGAGCTTTTATTTAGGCTTATAGCCTTGAAGTTAATTTCAGCTCATTGACATTTGGGGGATATCAAACATCGGAGAATTCGTTTTTAGTATTTGTTGGCCAACAGCTCCAACTTTATTACGCCTGTAAGTCATTGTTTACAGGTGACTTTTCAGGATAACGGCCATCTTGCGGGAGCGAGTGAAATGTCATACCGCAGGGCAAAAATACAAAAAACCCCAATAATGTTTCACTTAATACCATCTAAAATTATATGTGCAATCTCTTTATGGAAACTGCAGTTGGTTCCAGCAATATTATGCCAAAGCCTAACTTAAAAACTCATGTACAAGCACCAAAGTAAATTTGCGCCCGCCTGATACCTTCTTCATTTCCTAACTAGCAAAAGGAACCCAGTGAAAAGTCACTCAACTCGGTGCTTGTTTTTTACGTATCAAACAGTGAAGTTAATTCAAGATCAATCGACTTTAAGATCTTCTATATATTGAAGCAACAATTTATAGGATCTGTCTACAAATCAGGCAAGGTATAAGTTGGCAATCGGTCATAGTTTATATGGCATTTTGCGGGATGACAGCCATTTTGCCGAAGGGCAGAAATTGACAACTTTCACGATAAATATAAAAGACTGAAAAAAACATTTACAAACATTCAAATCTTACTTTACATTTTCCTTAAAGCATGAACGGAAGATATAACCAGCCTTGAGGTCACAACAATGAACCAAATCGAAGTAGCAACCAAGTAAAAACCTGCGAATGACCTTGAATTATGACAAGGTTCTGTTTACACCTGTGAAAACTCGCCCGAACTTTGACGCGCTGTATCATGGGAAGGGCTTCCAGCCCCCCCTGGCCCGAGGCCGACCTTCAACAAGCACCGATCAGCGGCTTTCCAAATTAGATACCAGGCTCTCGCGGTTCTCGCGCCATTTTTTGGCGTCCATTTTGAAAGGTGTGAAATGTCGTGTACCCAGGAGCTTGTATCGATCTCTTCGTCCTTTTTCACCATTTGAAAACTCTACTTTGGCGGATAGAATTCAGTTTACTTTCAATTCTTCTCTGTGCACGATCTGAAGCAGTAATTGGTGGCATACATCCGGTGAAAACATCGATATATATATACGGAGCGACAACAACAACAACAGGTAAGCCATTGTTGTCTTCGCGTGTGTCTTGTACGTAGAAGTAAGTTAAGCTTAAGTTTCCAGGGTAAAGTTCACCAGTCATTCTCTATATGCATGTATATTTTATACATGTATGTACTGTAAACAAGGTGATTTGCAGATCGTTTTTCAGAGTGCTCAATAGTAAACTGGAGGGTGATTATACAAGATGATGAACTGAGCAACAGTAGATTTGACTTGACATTTTATTACTATTGAAATACACATGTAATCATTGGAAATATGATAACTACAATACGTGAATGCTTTTACAAAACAACCGAAATTGGAAATTTTAGATACACGCTATTACTTTTGTGGGACTAGGGGAGCTCTAAAAGTTAAAATTAAGCATTTGTCGGGAAGAATTTGTTTGCATGTCTACTTGAAGTTATCAGCTCATTCTGTTTGTTTAGAGAGGTTAACTCAGGTTTACAGAGGTACTTCTTCCAGAGGCAGAGGTTACATCGATTTGAAGCAAGGTTATTTGGGGCCATTTATTTTAAAATTTTTCAAGTTACCTTGAACTTTGACTTACACTGTATTGTCAAAGTCACTCGCAAGCTGCCCCATGTAACTCCCCCCCCCCTCCCCTTCAAATCGATGTAACCTACTTGTATACCCTATGTGGCGCCGTTTGTAAAAAATGATTTAGCTTAATTTTGTAATTTTTTTCATTATTTACTAAATAAGGTTTTATGATATGATATCATACATCATTGATTGGATATAACAAATTCTTATTTTAAATCATGCATTTATGATTTGATATAATAAATCTTGATTTCAAATCAGAAGTTTAGTATTTGATGTAATAAATCCTGAGTTCAAATCATGCATTCATGATTTGATATAATAATTTTTTTTTTCAAATCAATGCGGTTATGATTTGATGTACATGTAATAAATCCTGATTTCAAATCATAAGTTTATGATTTGATCTAATAAATCCTCCTTTAAAATCATACGTTCATGATTTGATGTAATAAATCCTGATTTCACAAATCATGCATTCATGATTTGATATAACAAATTCCGATTTTAAATCTTGTGTTCATGATTTGACATATGACATTATTATTATTTTGACATCAGTGATTTCATGATATAAGTTAATAAGTATGATTTAACTGAATTAATGTATGATCGGTGCCAGTACATGTGACAAGTTACGAGACAATCTCAGTCTCAGACGCGGGAAACTCACAAACATGTCAGACGATATATCAAGGTCAATCGTTTCTGCCATGTCTCAGGTGGTCCAAAGGGCTGTTGACCAGGCTCTATCGGGTCTCCCAATCACATCAAGTAGTGCAACCCCCTCCTTAAGTGGAACCTTCATCTCCACAACGAGCTCACTATTGGAGAGTCCGAAAGCAGGCAAAAATGTATCGGAACAGAATTTTAGTCTACAGGCAAGTACAGGTACATCAAAAGCGACAATTTGGCAAGGGTCAACAAAGTCACATAACCGACTAAAAGAAAATGTATGCAGAACAGGAGATTTTCCAAACACATCTCTTATGTAGCTGCTTGAACATCAATCAATCCACAGAAAACATTAGCAAGGACAACAATAACACAGAAAAAAAAAGAAAATGGCCTAATACTGTATATTCATTATTTAAAACCAGACGAGTCTCCAGAGAAAAGCAACATGATTGTCTACAAGCGAGCACATTAACATACATATTGAGAAGTGGAAGTCGTAGTGGAGCTCATTGTGGAGATGGAGGTTGCACTTAAGGAGGGGGTCTCGCTTGTTGATGTGATTGGGAGACATGATAGAGCCTTGTCAACAGCCCTTTGGACCACCTGAGACACAGCATAAGATTTTGACCTTGATATATCGGTCCGACATATTTGTGAGTTTCCTGCGTCTGAGACTGAGATCGTCTCATGACTTGTCACATGTACTGGCACAGATCATGTATTAAGTTAAATCATACTTATTAACTTAAATCATGAAATCACTGATATCAAATAATGTGATATATCAAATCATGAATGCAGGATTTAAAATCAGGACTTGTTATATCAAATCATGAATGCATGATTTGAAATCAGGATTTATTATATCAGATCATGAACGTATGATTTAAATGGAGGATTTATTATATCAAATCATAAACTTATGATTTGAAATCAGGATTTATTATATCAAATCATAAATGCAAGATTTGATATCAGGATTTATTATATCAAATCATAACTGCATGATTTGAAAAAAATAATTTATTATATCAAATCATGAACATATGATTTGAAATCAGGATTTATTATATCAAATAATAAACTTATGATTTGAAATCAAGATTTATTATATCAAATCATAAATGCATGATTTGAAATAAGAATTTGTTATATCCAATCAATGACGTATGATATCATATCAAAAAACTTTATGTAGCTATTAAGCTAAATCACTCTTTTTTACAAATGGCACCCCATAATACCCCTGGGAGAAGTATTTTATTATTTGTTAACCTGAGTTAACCTCTCTGAACAAACAGAATGAACTAAAAACTTCACATAGACATCCAAACAAATTCCTCCTGAAAAGTGCTACATTTTAAATTTTAAAGCTTCTCTTGTAATGTTGCCAACCTCAATTGACTAGATAGCTGTTTCTGTAGGCCTATTCTGTTTCCATATTCACCTATTTTTATTTATCTGTATTTTTAGTGTGTAATTTTTCTTAGTGTGTATTTTCTTTTCTTTCACTGATTATCCTGGCCGGCCTTGATTAGTGCTACTACCTGTGGAGCCACTGGATTAAGGCTTAATTGAGAAGTAATAAATATTGTTGTTGTTGTATTTCAATAGCAACAAAGTTTATTTATAATTTCCAGTTTTCCTTTGTTTTGAAAGAGTGTTCATTATTATTTCCAATGGTTGCATGTGCATTTCAAATCGGCATATTCACTGTAATGACATAAATTCGCATTTGGCAATTTTATCTGATGAGTGTTGCGCACAAGTTGTGTAGTACAAAACTGAATAGTGATGAAGTGCCAAGTCAAATCTACAATTGATCAGTTGTCATCTGTTATTTTATACATTGTATATCTGAGTGAATTCGCTAGAAGGTGGCTGCTGAAGTTTTCGCTTGAGCATGGGTGCATGCTCAAGCCATTGTGGCCACTCAAAATGCAGGGGGCTTGCCATCAAGGCCTGCATTTACAAGCAGTCTAGGGTTAGTTCTAACAGTGGGTGGGTGGCTCTGAGTTGTGTGTCAAAAGCATAGGGCTGTGAGGGTTGTTGTTTCGATACTTTGACTGCAGTTAGAGTATGTGGCCTCGTTAAGTGAGAATTTACAGTGTAGGATGCCTTAGCAATTTTTCCTGGACTAGTGTGGGCATGAATGATAGTTTGCTTTTGATCACCAATAAGAGTGAACCCACAGTGTGCAGTGGGTGGGTGATTAGTTGTGTGACCAAAGCACAGGGGTGGGGAGGGACAGCTTTTGTACTTTGTGACGGCAGCAGAATTTGTCTGTTTTCACGATTTCTGCAGCCACCTTTTGACAAAATTAATCCAGTTAGATGTACATTATCACAATTGGCTGGCGTATTTTATTTTTTCCATGCATGCATGACACAACTTGTGGTTGTCTTCTCAAGACACTGTTTTCCAGCTATGGTATAATTTATCATGTAGCCAATGATTGGAATGATGTCTTGGCATTTTTATTGTGATAGCTAATGTATCTCTTCTCTCTTCTTTTCAGCCGATGACACCACCAGACAAGCTGTTTAAAGACAAATCTTTAACTTTAGACACATTTTGTCTGTTTATTGTTTCTCTCCAAAAGAGATACTTTTGAGTTGTCAATTTTTTTTTACTGTTAAGTTTCAAAGGTTGAAGTGCATTTTGAACTCCATGTTAAGGGAAAAGATGATTGTTTTTAAAAGGGCAATAAACCATTTGTCGACAACTGCTGATGTTTTGTGCAAATGATTATGTTAATGTTATAGTTTGGGGTGAATTGTAAGGTGTGTTCTGAGAACACAACTAAAGGTGTGCTTTGTTACACATCAAGATGTGTGACAAAACACATCTTTCTGCAGAACACACCTGAAAGTGGGTGAAATTTAGGACAAGCATGAAACACAACTTAAGGTGTGTCATGGGAACACACCAAGGTGTGTTTAGGTAGCTCACCAAGGTGTGTTCGGGGAACACATAAAAAGGTGTGTATTTATACACAACTCTATGTGTGTTGTTTTGAGGACAAAAAAAGGTGTGTTGCAGTAACACACCTTATTTAAGAGTGCAGGGCTCTTCTATGTACTTTTATGCTCTGATTTAATGGAAAAGGTGTGTTTTTCAGGGTCGAGAATTTCTTTAATTTCGCGCTGTGAATGAATAAAATCCGCTCGCGTAAACTTTTGTGTTTGTTCTGTAGAGTTCTGTAAGAACACTGTTTACTCCGGTATCGAGCTGTCAATTTGTGAGTTTGCCAAACAATGCTTAATCATAACCAAAACCTGTTTTTGATAGTTTCTTGTTGTTTCTGCTCGTTTGGCTAGTTTGCAAAAGTTTTTGTCTGACGCGTACGAGTAGTTCATTTGCATGGTGCAGCGCGTGCTCTTTCAATTTTCAGATTGTCAACAAATCGTGAAAAAGGTTCGTTTCGTTGTCTTTTGTGCTGAGATACTACAACAATTTTCACTAACGTTCGCCAAAAGGCTACTAACATCATGTGTGTTTCTTTCACATAGTGAAACTTTACGCTGCGAAAATAAAATAGACAAGGAGTTTTAACTCAATCGAAATCTTTATTCCAGTTTTGATTACAAGCGTCATCGTAACTTTTCTGATTATTTCTGCCGTTTTCACATATTTTCAGCTAAGCTTTTAATATGTTCACAAACATTAATCAACCTTAAACATTAGAGATATTATATGAGTTCGATATACGTTTCACACCAAAGTGCGAAGTCCAATTTGTCACTAGCTTTGCAAAACACGCATCGGCGGGCGCTCTTACTCATCGACAACAGACAATTTATTGGATTTACACAAACAAAACTAAGCAGCATCTACGGACATAAACCTATTGTCACTTATTGGGCCTAAACGCCGCTATATCCAACTAGTTCTTTTTTCTTCTGTGTTATGGAAAAGCTGTTAATCTTCTTCATATGTGAAATTTAGATTGGAGTAATGTAAAGTTGTCGTAAAAGGAGCAGCGGAACTCAACTTGTCAGAGATAAAAAGCGGGACATACCTAAATTAGGCACCGTCTTCACTCAGACTGGAGCAACTTACGGCGGAAATACTTAATCAAAATTCCAACAGCCATGAAGGCGTTGAGTGATGGCCAAAAGGATCCAAAAGCATAAACGATTTCGGGAATTTCGGACGCCATTTCCCTTGCGCGACATCCGCGAAAATCCTCGCAGCAATGTGCGCGCGTGTGCCGCAGGCGATGGCGCAATTTGTTCTAAAAATAGAAAAATTGTCCCATGTCATGGCGCCAACCCCAATACTAGAAATGGCGTGCGCTTACGGTCTCCCGTCCCCGATTATGGCTCCTGGCTATATCCAATAAAATCAAATTCTTCATAAATGCCTTAATATCTATTGTTTGACTATATCGATCAACATTAAATTCTAATAACTTTATATAAGTGTCGTATATATTTAGCACCGTAATGGTAATTGGGGACACTGTAAATAAGTACCTGAATATTTCAAATAGAACGTAAACTATTTCGAATCCCAACTGGCGAGAGGCTGACCAGTTGGCTATTTACACAACGGGGTGGAGGAGTTGAACTCGGGACTACCGAGAACAAATCCAGATAGAAGCAGAGTAGAGGATTCGAACTAAGAACCTCCAGATTTCAAATCCAGCGCCCTTAACCACTCGGCCACGTTGCCTCCCTCATTCTCTCCAAATCTGTTCTCAACATCCTCCTGCCCAGCCCAGCCCAGACGAATAACAACCATTTCCCGAAGGTTGGTTAAGTCCATATGAGTGAGCAACTCAAGTGAAGTCGAAGACAGGATATTAAGATTAAACACGCTTTTACATTACGTCTATTTGGAGAATAAGGCCCAACGGTTTTAAACTTTAGAAGAGTCTGGGCTTGAAAATGTTCTTAAAGTATATGCATATAGTTATAAGTCTTCAAAATTCCCTGACTAGGTAAATACAAAAGTCAGATATAGTGGCAACCTCCAGCAAGCCTCCCCTTAGAGTCGTCTTTCTGTAACTTGACAGTGACAGATTGCCTTCTTCGTTAAGAGATCACGTTGATCAAAAATAGCTCGTCATCCCTGAATCAGCACTGACATATGATTTAAATATTGCTTGACTTCTTCTTCAAAATGGAGAGGTACGGTGGTGGCCTCCTGGTTAGTGCGCTTGTTTCCGGACCAAGGGGGTGGGGGTTTCGAGCCCTCAGTGGCCAGGGACTTGTGTTATACTCTTAGGGCCTGTTTACATGGAGCTGGGGGACCCCAGGTAGGTAAGGTAACCCGACTAGGTGGGGTAACCCGCCTCTCCATATAATCTCTCATTTTTATTTGATCATGTTTACATGATAGGTGGGGTAACCCGCCTAGGCGGGTTGCCCGGTCTGCCAGGTAGGGTAACCCTGTCTGCCGGGGTCGCATTTTGCCATGTAAACGAGTCAAGGTGGGGTAACCCGCCTAGCCGGGGTCGAGTTCATGTTACATTTGCAAGCCCGCCAAAGCGCACCAAATTAAAAAAGTAAAAAGCCACAGCACTGAAATGTTGCAGCGAGAGCAGATAATAAGAGGAAAAGAACACTGACCGCCAAAATGCGTCGTTCACCCGCCATTTTCTCTGTTTACATGCCTAGCGACCAAGCAACAACGTCTAGTAACGTCACCCCGGGGCCCCGGGGTTGTAAGTTTGCATGTAAACGCGAGCCATTTTTCGACCACGGCTAGGCGGGTTACCTCACCTACCTGGGGTCCCCCACCTCCATGTAAACAGGCCCTAACGTACGACACTTTAGCGCCTCCCTCCTGGCAGGTGATAAATTGGTACCGGCGAACGTAATGCTGGGGGTAACCCAGCGATGGACTAGCATCCCATCCAGGGGGAGTAGAAATACTCCCAGTCGCTTCATGCTACAGAAACCAGGATAAGCTCCGGCCTGATGGGCCACTTGGCTCGTATGCAGACTTTTTTACCCTTTTTGAAAATGTCAGTTTTTACTTGACTGAAATAAAACTCTTTGACTCTTGCCTTGAAGAAATTTTTCTACAACATTTCCTGACTTCTGTTTACTCTGATAACTGAGAAACCGGCCGAGTGAGAAAGTTATCATTTAATGCACAACAGAATTTGATATTTTAAAATCTTCGTTCGCCTTGTCTTGGTGTGTGTAGAAAGGCCTACATGAAAAACGGACAAATTTCTCACTCAAAGCACTACTTGCCTCACCTGCTACGAAACTTAACAAGCGTTAAGACTGGGTTAAACTCAGCGAGAGTCCAAAAGTTTGGGTACTAACTACCTTTAGCTTAGTTTGGCTCGAATGGGAGGTCCACAAAAAAAACAATGAATAGATAACCATCAACACTAAAAAGTAACTTTAATTATGTACATAGATAACAGTTGTCAACTAGCAAACGGTTCTCCCATAGTAGAAGGGAAAATACACGAGAAAAAAATTTAGGTGAATAAAGTTAAATATTTCTACAAATTATACAAAAGTTATTGGTCCGGCTCTTAATGCTCTTTTGGTAAAATTGTCCTTTTATTTAATGACCGTACGGTGTCATAATTTTTATAAACATCCAACTATCTAACGCTGAATAATTTGCGTTAAAATTTTTCTTAAAAATCCGTCATCTAACAAAAACGACGCTGCTAATGTTTTAAATGTCATCAGTTCACTGTCTGTTTATACAGCAGCGCTCTTAGCATACGAGCTAAGTGTGTTGGCTCTCAGTATGTCATCTACCAGACTGTCAATGGACGCTGCACCAATGAGCTTATTGAAAAACACGTGCTCAAGGACTTGTGGGTCCACCGCTCCCAAAGAGGTTAGTTTGATGAGCAGCTGCCCAAAGCGACTGGATGTCTCCGGTCGATGCAAGCGAACATACTCCTCTAAAGCATTTCGAGTCTTGTTCTGAACAGCTTGGATCTGAACAGAGTCTGATAACTGGTCGTTATCTGTTGAAACGATAAGAAACCAAGTCAATACACACAGTTATTGCATGACTTCATGCCGCCCACAAATATTAGTGCACTTACGCACTTTAAACAGTGAAAGGTCTGTCGAGATAGATCACGCACGTTAATAACTAAATAATATCTCTTTTTGTTCTTCGTTTTTTCTTCAAACGATGATAAAACTAGTACTGTTGTCTGATGCTGAAGTTTAGAATTGAACTGAAATTACTCGGCGGCCACAAGCTTTCTGGGTGAAATTAAGCCTTACACTTTCAGAGCGAAACATCGAGTGGTTAATACATGCGAAAACTATTTTTTTTTTACGTTCAAACGACGTTAAACTAATCTTGTTGTCTAATGTTATAGTTCAGACTAACTGAAGTTACTCGACCACAAGCTTTCTGGGTGGAATTATGCTTTACACTCCCAAGGCGAAACATCGAGATAATAAATTTGGTTAATATAGGCTAAATAATATTTTTTTTTTATCTTCAAACGATGGTAAAACTGGTAGTATTGTCAAATGCTGTAGCTTAGGCTTTAATGAAGTTACTCGACAACCACCAGCTTTCTGACGGCGCAATTTAACCTCATACTCCAAGAGAGAAACATCGAGTTAATCACTTTGGTTATGTACTAAACGGGACTAGACTAGATATAACCCCAGTTTGTAGCATACAAATTCAAACTGTGAATATCAAACAGTGCTCTTTTAGATACAGCTTATGTTGCTTTACAAGGTGGTTCTTAGTGTCCAGTCTACGAAACAGACCCTAGCGTGTTACTATTCAAATGAATGTCACTAAACAGTCCTTGTGTACCGTATTGTTTATATTGCTGTACAAGGTACTTCTAACTTCTTAGACCGTGTGGTAAAAAAGCTATTGAGCAGTTCTTTCATGCAGCGCTGTTTATTATGCTATACAAAGTAGTTCTAACTTTCAACTCTGTGGATGAAACCCAAGTGTGTGACCATTCAAATAAAAGCTATTGAGCAGTTCTTTCATGCAGCGCTGTTTATTATGCTGTACAAGGTGCTTCTAACTTTTTCGTCAGGATAAAACAGGACTTACTGTATCTTACTATTCAAATAAAAGCCTACCGCAGCACCAAGCTCAGTGCTCCTAGGAATAAATGGAATGAACTAAGGCAGGCGATTCTGATTGCCAGTGTAATACAGCGAAGGACAAATTTGGAAGAAGTGTCATAACTACTGAATTTATTATTACTGTCACAATAGAACTACTGAACGAAATAAATTTACTTGCTTTTTCACAAATCTGAAGCTTTGTTTCAAAGACGACGTACGAGCAAGACTGAAATCATCGGCACATAAAGAATTGGGAATGGATAGGAAATGGGTGCCGAATTCCGAAGTACAATGTGAAACGAAATCGCAAATTAAATGTGCACGTTCGTAATAAAAAAATAATATGGAATAGGTAAAGTGAGACACTTCTCTGAGTCGAGTGAGTCGAGGTTAATGTGTATTCGATTTGCGAACTGTCGGTGAATACTATGCAAACAAAACGAGCTCATAACTGTCTCAAATGAGGGTGCTAGCGGTTAGCAATTAGTTTTCTTTTTGCTAAACATACGAAAAACTGATTACAATCAGTTATTCATTTATATTAGAAATACAACGGTGTAGATCCCTTTAAGATAGATATTCTCGGCAAGTTTTATAAGAATAACGTGTTTTTTGGGGCTATTTTGCCAAGGTGGCCCGGATTCTCTTGGGCTTTAATTAAAATGGCGTTAGAGACGAGCAAGAAATTTGATATGCAATTTGCAATGACTGGCCATATGGTACCTTCAACCTCGTTTATCAGGTAGCAGGGTTTTCCTTTATCATCTTCTTTCTCAAAAATGAATTTTGTTTTGAGAAATATTGGCGTTGTTTTGAATTACGTTAATCAAAGGTCAATAACATAAATAGCTCTGACAATTTAGCTTTTCTTTTCGCGGCCTTCTTAAAACTAAAACAAACCACCACCCGGCTTTAACAAAATTAATCCCGATTTAAAGAAAAAAAAGTGTCTTCGCTTCAATAACAGGAGTCTCTTATAGAGGGTTTTTGAAGAACTTAAAAGGCTTCTGAAAGTTAAAGTGAAAGCGAAAAGCGAGGATTCAAATAAACTTGAAGGAGCTGAAATAACAAAAAGAGTGCCGCACATGATATAATTGTATGTAGCGCAATTAGCTGAATTCATTAAATTATCACGTTTACTATATTTTGCTTTTAAGCAATTGACAATCGAGAGTTAGGTCAAAGACAACATTATTTACCACAGCAGTTCTTAACCCATATCCTTACAATAGCATATGCCTTTTGTTGCGTTAACTTCGCGATTTAATACATTCCTTAAAGGTATACTTCGCTCTTAGCACTGCCGGAGTGGAAAAGTATAGAATGATATGGTTTTGTCATTAGGCCTGCAAAGAGAATTTTTTCGAAATAAAAAGATTAAATGGTGAATGGAATAATTTAACGAGAAATATTAAACTTAAGGTCACTGAGGAGTTTGACGCTTCGGCGCATAAAGCATCATTAACAAGAATGAAAAATCGTAAATGTCAAAGGTGTTAAAAGAGTTGAGATTTGAATATCATTAGATGGCATGGCACCATTAACAAGTTTGACATTTGTCTACGATAACAAAGCTCGATATGTCGAGCTATGTTAAGGGATAAAATGCTTGACAAGCAACGAACCATCTGATGGTGTCATTACAAATTAAAAACCAACTGAGAAACTGTTTTTAAAAAAAGCTGATTACTTATTACCGGTGCCAAGAAAAATTTTAAAATCAAAATCAGGAAGTAAGATATCGGATGAAATGAGTCGAAAAACAATCGTAAAGCAGGATTTACTCAGTAAGACCCAACAGTTGTTTGACTGAAGACTGTTATTGAAACAACTTTATGGTTAAATTAAGTAACATGAAAATATTTACACTGCAACGTCAGATCGCTCAGAGGAGGAAGCCAAGTCGTAAAATTACCAATTTTTGAACGTTATTTGAAAATGAATGAAATAACCTTAGTCTCACACAAGAGCTTGCACCAACAAAAAGATATTTGTAGCTCGAATAATAAGATAGAAAATAAGACATGTTGCCAAAGGTTTGTTGTTACAACGATATGTCGCAAATTTGAAGATAATTTTGTTTATCAACTGGGTTGAGAATGTAAATTGGCTACCGTACGTAAAGAGATTCGGAAGCTGACGTTTCGAGCGTTCGCCCTTCGTCGGCACAAATTTGAAGCTGATTACTTCCGTAATCTCCTCACTATTCGCATCACATTATAACGAGAGAAAATACAGGTCGATCACTTTCGAATGAAAGAGGAATCGGACTAAAGAAAATTGTACCAATTGGACTGGGCTAAAACCTCGAAAGAAAGGTAAAGTAAATTAAGTCAGGGAGGGAAACTCGCGAATTATTATATAATTTCAAAAACAGCTTGAATCATTAAAAATGCTTTGAAAATGGCCTATCAAAGGTAAAGGCAAAGGTGTGCTAAAACGCATATTCCAATTATGCTATTTAGGAGTAACTGTGACCTTTTATGTGATTGCAATTTAGTTGTTCAGGAAAAGGAATTATGCTTGCAAGACAAAATGAAGTAGAATTATGCTTGGCAGCAAATCGGAGTTTGCATTTGTTTTTTAAATTTTTTTTTTGCGATGGGGGATAGAAAACTCATAGGAAATCAGCTCCTTAAGAACTCTCTCCGATGTTTGAGTCTTTGTAG
Organism: Platygyra sinensis; assembly: GCA_019787425.1. Classification (NCBI taxonomy): domain Eukaryota; kingdom Metazoa; phylum Cnidaria; class Anthozoa; order Scleractinia; family Merulinidae; genus Platygyra; species Platygyra sinensis. The sequence continues at coordinate 101,155 of JAHPZR010000686.1, read as the reverse complement.
TCTCGATCAGCCATCGCAGATTGTTGATCATAAAGCGAACAAAAGAGGCCGCTGCGAAAACTTCTCGCTCCTCAGTCGCGAGTTAAATCTGTTTTTCAGTATACGGAAAGAAGGGCCGAACTGACATCTCTGTAACAAAGTTTGTTTCAGTTATATATGTAAGTTATAGCTTAATACATTAAAATAATTGAACATGGGAAATTTAAATAAACGAAGCCTTAAATTATTTTAAAGAAATTTTCATCATGGTGCCGATTCAATTAGATTTCAATTGAACTCGTTTTCATCAACAAAAGTAACCGCTGGAAAAATATGATTATTTATTCGCGGAAATTGGGCAACATTCTATTAAAAGAGTAATCAAAATGCGTTAAAAAACAGTTTTGTTTACACTTGAATATGAGTTAGCATGACTGTAGCCAGACTAAAATCTTACCCAGGCAAAATGAGAAAAAAAAAAACGCTTTTTTTATATTGATATCTTTAATACAGAGCCTCTTATGGGAACATCAAATAAATAAATAAATTCCAAATGTTTACGAAGGCAAAGCTTTGCTTGATACTAGCTATGGATCTGGTTGCCATGGCAAGATGATGACTTTCGCTTAAAGCTATAAGACTGTGATTGTTCAAATAAAATCATATACACGCGCAGAATCATGAAATCCTTCCTTCAGGCTGCACCTGGGTTTAAAATGAAGCGTAATAATCATTTTTGTTCGTTTGCGGAAAACGGTGTTCATCGTTTTCATTTCCGCAACAAATCGATTAATTCTTCATTTTTAACTCGCCATCCGGAAGGGTTCTGTCGCGGCAAAGTCAAACACTATCTTCGCTGATTACGCTATGACTGAATAAACGCATATTATTATCTAAAACTTCAAAACTCGCATTTGATAAATTTGTAAGCAAATCAGTCCATTAAAAAGCCTCGCTAATCCACATCTTAAGAATAGTTCTCTTAAGAATCGAAATTAGTAACAGCGCAACGAAATGACAAATCAATTTCGATCGAAAAATCGGAACATTGAAAAATCGCAACACACTTCCGGGTAAAAGATCTTTGGCGATAGCATAAATACATTTAACTTATAGAGATTTGTTATTCCGTTTTGTTCCGTATCAAAATGGCAAAAGGCACTCGGGGATGATAATTTGAAACTCAGGGCGATGGCCATGAGCAACGAAGAGATTAAGGAAGGCTTTGAGAATTAATTCTGACCACTTCATCAAGCTTACCCTGCGAAGCGAGAAAAAAACGTACTTCGAATCGAAGATTGCCGCGGCGTTAACAAAAAGGGACAAACGCACACGATACACTTTCTGATATTGTATTCATACGCAATATCACACACGTTTTTGGATCCGCTGTTTACATTTTCGTTTGTGTTGTATGTTCTTCGCCATTGGGTGAAAAAACCGGGCAATAGCAGGGTCATTACAGTAACACAGATGGAAGGAGGTCATGGCGAATTAAGATTACTCACTTTACTCCACGAGAGAGGTTTAGATTATGCCAATATTTAAGCCTCGGTGTTCAGGGCTATACAATGATTAAAAAAAAATCACGATATTTTTTACGCTTTAATCGTTTTTCTCATCGCGCACAAACTGAAGAAAAAGCATACTTTAAATTTGCAAGAAGCGGTTTCACTGAAGTCAATTTTGCGCGTTGCTTGTTTGCTTGTGGCCCTTATGGAAAAAAATGTATACGAATTATTTATTCTTACCTGGGTTAAAAAGAACCAGCGCCTTTAAAAGAGTAAACTCAGCCCTGTTCAAGCCCAGCTGTACAAGTTTGAAAACAACCTCATTGAGCTTTCCTATGTTGTGAAGAACTCTATCCAGATGTTCGCTCGGCGTTTTCTCCATAACATCAGCAACAAGAGGCGCCAATTCGAACGGCATGGCCCACTGCACGAGGTTGATGACGAATATTTTGTACCAGTTTTCCTGCAAGAGAGTCACTTGATCAAAATGCGACAGGTCCGCGAAATGACGTACGTTCTTCGCCCAGTGAATCGACATAAACAGCAACCGGGCAGCGATTTCTGTTGTGTTTTCAGCCGGTAGTTTTTGAACACCACTGACGCTGTCGCTGCTAGTGGTGTTTTCTTCTCGAGTCGACCTTGCATCGTTCCGCGTCTGCGGTGTTTGGTACGGCTCAACAGCCTGCAGATGATAGACGAAATCAGACAAGGAAACGAACTCTGCTTCCCTTCGCATTTCACCTTTTAGCTGCTGCCTGCGGTGACGCTTTCTACTTTTTTCAAAATCCTGTGCCCTGGTTTGCTGTACAGCTGCGAAACAAAACAGGATAACACTCCATTTGACAAACATCAACTTCGGGGCAAAAGCATTCTAGCTGGGCTGAAATCTAAGAATTCAACTATGCCTACAGCAAAGGCAATATTTGCTTTATTCGAGAAAGGGAAATTTTTGTCTCTAACGAAAGTTTAATTAGACCAAAAGTAAATATTTTAACACGAAAGTGTAGTCATTATTGTCAAACGAGTGAGAATGTTTAGACAGAAGTGAAAAAATGGCAAATTTTGTAGGGAATTGCTCTTGCTTGTTTAAACAATGTTCCTTTTTCCATGTTAGGAGATAAAAGCACCATTTGATTAAAATTAGTGAAAATGTGTCATGTAGATAAAAACCGAGCAAATCACTTTGGCAGCGCCTTCTAAATAATCGATTTACTCACGACTTTCCAACCCAATTGAGGTAATTTATTGTTATAGTTAGTTACTTTGTCTTAGATTGGAGAAATTTTGACGGTTAGCACATTTCAAGAACGCAAACTTGTATTTTCCAACTGGGTGCAACCGCACAGAAAACAATACGATAATAATAAAAAAAATTAAAACACGTTTTGTGACTCACCTTCCCTTTTCATGCCCACCGTTAAGCATTTCCTCATTCTGCAATACTGGCAGCTATTCCGAAAGCGCTTGTTTACAGGGCAACACCCTGCCACTCTACAAGTGTAGTAGAGACGTTTCTTAATGCTTCGCTTGAAGAACAACTTGCACCCTTCACACGTATTCGCACCGTAGTGTCGACCTGTGGAATGGTCGCCGCACACCGCGCAGATTTCCATGTCCGTGCCTTCCTTCCTACGCCTCTAGCGTTAATTCACCCTCTGCGCGACCAAGATGAGTGATCTTGAAGGTGCGAGCTATGACCTAGAGGGTCTATTAAGCTCCCTTAGAATTTATACGTGTACTATATATATGTATGTATTTGTGTGGCAAGCCAGTTTAAGGCACATGTCAAGAGACATGAATGATTGATTAGCAGGGCGAATGATTAACATTGAAACGTGCCTTGTTCTACCTTTATTATTTTTATTTCTTTAGCGCTGTTTTTCTTTTCGTTGTATCTGTTGAATATTTATGCCGTGTCGCTCTCCCAAAACAAAGCCTGCTTTGACACAGAAGGAAACAGCTTTTTAATATAATACGGTCTAATGTGGTCGCTTTTACGACTTTCCCGGCGTAGTAATGACATTTGCTCGTTTATTTCTCTTCCTTTCTATAATTTATGACTTCTGACGTCAAGGGGTCTTTAACCTATCCTCTTCCAATTTAACAAACTAGGTTGAACTTGTTTATTTTGGTTTTCAAGTAACATCTAATTCCATACACGCTGAGAGCAGAGGATTACCACTTTCAGCGAACTTCACTGCGAAACAATATTGACAGATGTGGCTTTCGCACGCTCTTTAAACAAAATATTTCGATAAGACACAGCCTTCCGTTTAAACAAGTGGATTCACAATTCGCTCACAGAATACTTAAATCGGTCCTTTTCAAGTTGTGATACACACTTGATTTAAAGGCTATTTAAAAAAGCGATTTATTGCTAAAGAAAAGAGAGCGTGTTTCCTGCAATGTCTTGAAAACGTCGCTTGAATCAAAAATTACAAAACAGAGCCATTAAAAGAGGCCCAAAAAAGATATTAACATTACCATAGGTGTTTCCACAGTAAATGAGAATTGTCATATACAGTAATCGTTTGAAAACTTCACGGCTCAAAAGGTTAAATTGTCTGAATTTAATTTGCGATTTGGCGCGCTGAAGAAAGGAAAGCATTAATGTACGTTTCGCAATTTTCGCACGCGTTAATTTTCAGAATATACGAGTGATATTTTTACGAGATAAAGTATGACATTCCGGATATCAAGATGGTTTAAAGACGTAGGCGGCAATAAGGCAATCAAGGAAAAGTCACGAGCAAGGCTTCAAGGTGTATGTCATTCGATAACAAAGGCCTTCCTTTTCGCTAAGAGGAAGCCGCTTTTTTCGCTATTACTGTTTATATATAAATTTCCATACCAATCTATGGCATCATTTAGCATAATAGTTGCAAGGAAATATATCGGTTTATACGGTCAGATACGTTAAAAAACAACAACCAGTGTTCAATTAACCACCAACCAATTTCCACCTCACGAAATTTTTAATTCGCTTTTAAACTGGCATTTGCTCTTCAAAGAACCACATAACGAGAACAAATAACTTTTTAAAGAAACGGCGAGGCTTATAATCAATTAAAGTCTCTAGAAGAAAGGCCAACTTGAGCGAAGATCTGAAAATAAAATAAGGGCTCTTCAGTGTGTTGTAGGCAAATACTTCGAATGAATTGCATTCAAACGGCAAATAAGCGTCGATTTCAAATTAAAATGCCGCCAGAGGGTACTTCGCTTTCTTTCTTTAAAATTCGCGGGAAAGTTTTCGCTATTAAACAGCTGCGCTGTTTTTTTCTTACTATTTACTCGCTTCAAAAGATTCTTGTGAAAGAAATACAAGTTATTATATAAAAAACCCTTTTAACTACGCTGAGAGTTTTCACTTTGTTTCGCTCGCTCTGAAGCGTTTGTTGTTGCAATTTTCTATTTTAATTTCGCAATGACTGACTGACAGTGTCGCAAATGTCTTTGAAATAGTATTGAAATGTCGAGCTGTCTTCATTTACGTTGACATCATTTCCAAAAAAGTCAGTGTGACAGAGAGAAAGTTTGAAGGTGCAATTAAATCGCTATTAGTCTACGATCTTGTCTTTTTTCGTCATTTATTTAACTCACGCATAACAGAATAGCAGCAACATTCGACCAGCTGCAACAAGGTGTCGAGTTAAGAACGGCCAAAAAAAACTGGCCATTTTATTTTGTTGATTTATTACCTAAGATAAGATTCTTTAAAATAGAACTAGCGGTCTTTGTCTGCTTTTTAGTTTCACGAAGGTTTCAATTCGGTCGAATGGTTCGCCTTCACTGGTCTTTTTAACCTGCTGAGTGGTAAATAGGACGCGAATTAAACGTCATTTAAATTAAAACAGCTCCACCAAAAGAACCCAAAGGTTTGCGCGTTGTCTTTCGCAGCATGTCCCGGCTTGTGTCGCCAAAAGTTATTAACAAGCTTAGTTATCAAAAATTCAAACAAACTTTAAATAAACTTATATTCTATAGGTCCGTCATCAAGCCTGTTTTTGCTCTTCTGTTCGCTATGCATTATCACGAACTACTGCTACAAAACGAAACAAGTTAGCAGACCGAACGCTTTCAAGCAAAGCTGTTACTGGTGTGCCATTATACAGAAATAAATCAATTTAAAAAATTTACGGTCTATAAGCATAAACCGTATTCTTACTCAGTTTGTTGAAAACCGTGAAGGAGTGAATCACCAAACGACAGAAAATAAACGTTTTTTGAGGGCGCTTGCAAGTTAAATGTAATGTATGAGGAATATAAAACCAACAAAGTTTACAACATTATGTTTGCTAAACATGTCCTAGAACAAAACAAAAAAAAAAGCTAATAAATTATGCGCTTAAGGCTTGTTTCAGATCTGTAGCCACTAAAAACAATAAAATCGCACAAGAGATAAGAATTATAATACGATCTTCCCAATCAATTGATCGCAAAATAATATTAGCGTAAAAGTCAAAGCACTTTTAAAGGGTTTCTTACGGCCATTCGCGCTCTTTGTTACTGCGCATCCTTACTGCGCACGTAAGTCATTTCGCAACGTCATAGCAAGCGCGCATTGGGAAGAAATATTTTCAAACAATATTATCAAATTCACCCTCGAATAATCCGTTTCTACCCTTCTTATCATTTCATCGAACCTCGGTTCCAGTACTTTTTACC
>JAHPZR010000686.1:82500-85000 GCA_019787425.1 Platygyra sinensis | reverse complement strand
ACCAGGCTTTACATGTGAGCGCCCTTTGGTGCACGCACGTGCTTTCAAAACATAAAGCAGGTACCGGATTACTAACACGGGTGACCTAGCAACCAGAGAACAGCGAGTTCTGCCAACCGTTTCATTTCCCTGATCCACCAGTAAATAATTCAATTGGTGTTTTTCGAGAGGACACAACGTCGAGCGTATACTGAAATTTTTCCCAAAAGACCGTCGGCGCCATGTTGGAGAAGAAGTGCTCGACCGGCCGCTCCTCACGGCGCTATCTCCGAGCGTTACTCGTGTTGGTGGCCTCGTGCGCTGTAGTGGCAGGAGTGGGGTTCCTGTTCAGGGATACACCATTTGTAAGGGATCTGAAGAAAAGGTTTATGATGGGAAGGTAAGGAGGTGAAGTTGATAGTCATACATGAGGATATCTGTTAGTCTAGATTACGAAGATTTCTCGCAAAAATGTCTTACAAGCCGCGCAGACTTCTCACAAACCGGGAAGTGGACATAACGAATGCTAATCAGCGATTGATTTGAGATGTTTCCTTGAACGATAATAGAATTGTTCGAGATATTATCCCTCAGTCGATAAGTTTGAAGCTTAATCAATATAAACAGCTTGGATTCGCACTTGTTTCTCAATCGAATCCAAATATCGTCTTATATTACCAGTGAAAAATATGTTTGTTTAGAAATCGTTTACTTTGTTTATCCAACAGAATACTTATTTACTGAAATACAGCCCCGTCAATCGTTTACGGTTATCACTTTGTATCGAAAATAGCAGTGCGACGGTATTGCAGTTAAACACAATAATATAATTGTCGTTTCGTTTCAATGCCGGAAAAGTACATCATTGTTTCAAATTTGCCTTGACTAAATGATATTTGTGGTCCATGGATCAATCGAAACAACCTTTAGGGGCTCAGAAAATTAAACGGGTACAGGTTCAAAGAGTGATTCACTTCTTAATTCTCGTAATAAAAACAATATATTACCATGTATGCAAGTGATGAGAATTTAGAAAATCGTCAGCAAAGGGGTATTGCCTTGATGTAACAGCGAATTCTCAGCACTTAAATCAAAAGGAACGTAGGGCGGAGGGTGTGGAGAATTAATCAGTGATCATGTAGGGCTCAGGATGGAAATGTCAACTTCAAGCCACATTCACTTTAACAATCTTTCTTAATGCATTGAATATTTTAAGCCGTTAGTTTTAAAACAATTTGACAACTGTCAAGACATGTCAGCAAGATTACAAAGTGTTCATGGATAACTGATGGCGCGATGCACGTAACGCGACCCCTCTTTCACTAATGGATTTCTTAATCACGTGGTTATGAATTAAATCAGATATATCCCCCGTGGGAAAAATTTCTTTAGATTGCAGCTTAGGTGGGATACGATACAGTTTGGTTGACACTAACATTCGCTCTTTTCAGCATCGTTTGGTTGCTAAAGACACAAATAACTCGTTTTTGGACTGACTGGTTCTTTGCACAACCACTTGGGAGGGACCAGTCATAATGTATGTTATGTCTAAAGGCCCGTTTACACAGGCGACTTTTGTCGCGGCAACTCGATGCAATTTTTGTCGCGCTTAAGTTGCAACTCCAAAATCGCACGTGTAAACCAGGTGCGATTATCAGTGCGATTTGTCGCCGCGATATCGCAGGGGTTTTGAACATGTTTGAAACTTGATGCAATTTTTGCTGCGACAAAAATCGCATCGAGTTGCCGCGACAAAAAGCGCCTGTGTAAACGGGGCTTAACTGGTATGGTCGTGAAGATAGAGCAGTTTTCAATTGAGTGTCGGAAAGTAATTGGTTTTGTATTAACTATGCTAAATGATTGGCTTAAAAAACTCGCGCCACTTCGTCATCCAATCAGAAGTAAAACCATAACCGGTCGTGACGCGCTCGCACTCGTTTTCACGCGCTTCGCGTCAGCTACACGTGATTACTTCGAGTTTTGATTGGTTTATTGTATTGTCTGTGTCCATTGTGATTGGCTACAGTGATAACTTTAGTGTTGGTCTTACGACAATTCCTTAAATGACTTCGCACTGAATTTGAGCTATGATACATGCTTGCTTCGTGGTAAAAAATCTTCGCTGGTTGAATAGCCCTTTTCACGGTTAGTTTTCTCGTTTGCATCGCAATGTAATTCAACGTGGATGCAAGGCAATTTCGGGTTAAAACTGCAAAATAGCCCGAAATTGCCTCACATACTTGCCAGATTTCAATGTAATGCAAATAAGCAGAGTTAACCGTGAAAAGGGCTATTAATGGGAAAGACACAGATACCCCAGGGGTACAGTCTTGCGCAGGAAACACTTACGCTTTTCCTTGGGGTCAAGACGCAGCTCTCGTAGGTCTCAAATGAATTCAGTGCTCGATACCAACAACAGAAACAAGCCCCTTGTCTCAAAACAGGGACAGCTGTTGCAGTATGACGACAAATAGAATTACAAGTTTTCGAGAGCTGCTACACTTTTGTTTCCTTGATTTTC
>JAHPZR010000686.1:25000-77500 GCA_019787425.1 Platygyra sinensis | reverse complement strand
ATGGACATTTTATCTTTTTTCAGACTGTCAAGGAAATGATGAGTACAAAACTTGCGGAGGAGATCAGAAGCCAAATCACGGACACAAAAACGCACCTTCAAGACTACTACGGATCTCGGTACCACGTGCCTATTAAGACTGGAACAACTCATCTTGCCGTGCTCGCCGCCAATGGGGATGCAGTCTCGCTCACGAGCACTGTGAATGGATAGTAAGTAATGGTCACGCTGTGTGCCCCCTATCCCCCCACCCCCCACCCCCCGCCCCTCGAACGCTTTGGGAGGTTGCGGTCTAACCAGGGTCGTGATACTGTGATCAGATGTTCTTGAGGTTAAAGGTTTGTGAGAAAATGGATTAGATCCTTGGTGCAAAAATATTAAACACTGTTTTCCCTGGCGCGCTTTTTATTGTTACGACGAATGGATTACGTAAGTGAAATATAACAAGCCCAATAAGAAACAATGAAGCTAAGGCAGTATGAACGCTAGAATCTCTGCGCAACAATATCGGTATTCAAAATCTCAGTGGTAGTGTTCGTCTCTCAGTAGGAAACCACAATAGACTGTTCACAGACTCTACTTTTCAACGCACGCGAAAGAAAAGGCGAGCGACGAGAGCGCGAAGCATCGAATAAAAATGGGAGAAATTAGAGAGCTGTAAACAGTCTAAAGCGAAAAAGGCGACTCATACTCGTTATACACTCTGTTAAAATCAGCGATTTTGTTTTGTTTTCTGTACCAAACGGACACACTTGAAACGATGAGAAGACACACAAGGCTCTCCACTATATGCAAGATGTGCCACGGCCTCCTAGATGGGGACGGGGGTGGGGGGGAGGGGGATTATTTGATAACAGGATAAGATAAGATAACTTTATTTATACACAGTTTTTCCATCAGATGATTTAGTTAATTATCTATAATAGTATACCTATCTACCTAACTACAATAGAATTTAATAATAACAATTCAAATAAAAGAAATAAATAAAAATTCTGCTTTTCATGGAGGCCGTGCCATGATTTTAAATTTGTACCGAAAGAACATAAAGACATTTTTAGATTTTCCTTTTTTCCCAGGACACTAACCGAATGGAACAAACTTCCAGAAGAAACTGCGTCCAGCCGATCTCTCTGTACTTTTAAAAGCAAACTAATTTAGTTATCAGTAGTTTAGCTTTTACTCTTATTTGGTATATTTTAGTATAGTTTTTGTTATTAGTATTTTAGAGTTTGAGTGATGTCCCATACGATTTTGCCGACATAACGATGTAGATTTAAATTTAGATTTATACTTCAACTATGTTACATCAAAGTAATCATTTTGGCTTGCGTTTTCTTGCAGTTTTGGGGCAAAGTTTCTCTCAAACAAGCTTGGCTTTGTATATAACAACGAGATGGATGATTTCAGCGCACCAAATGTCACGAACGAATTTGGGCTTCCCCCGTCACCTGTTAATTTCATCAAGCCAGGGAAGCGACCGCAGTCCTCGGCCGTGCCCGCGATGGTACTGGACAAAAAAGGAAATGTGCTAATGACGATAGGCGCTGCTGGGGGTACTATAATCACAACTTCTGTTGCCCAGGTCAGTTACCGTGAACGATCATTACAAGTAAACGGTGGCGTATTACAGTTTTGAAGGAGTAGGAGAGCCTAACGTTTGAAATGTTTCACGTTGTTGTTCTTTCGATCTCATTTCCTTTTGCTCGAGACTCTAACCATCATATGCAATACTTGAACAATAAAAACGACAGCCAAATCAGACGACTGAGTGCTCAATGGAAGACCACGTGCAAGTAGTTTTAATGACCATTTTCTCAAAATCAATCTTGTTCCTCAAGTCTTCTTCGTTCCTTACTGCGCAAGCTTGACGAATCGAAAAGAGCTATTCTGATAAGTTTTAATTAAGATATTTACCGAATAGTGATTTATTCAGTGGATAACGGTGTCCACCTTTGAACACCTGGCCTAGATGCCAAGAGTCGTGTCTGACCATTGCCTTTGTGTTATGTTCCTTGTCAAGGGGCTTTGCCCTTACTGTGCCCTCTTCAACAGCAAGAAGTCAATTCTATTTCTTCACATGCCCAGCTTAAAGGCCTAACCATGAATACCTATCGACACTTCACATGGAATTTGTTATACAACTATCGTTTCGTTTTGTTTCTTTTCAGGCTATCATGAACTACTTCTGGTTTAAGAAGAATTTACAGACTGCCGTAACAATGCCTCGGGTACATGACCAGCTCTATCCTAACTTTGTATTCGCCGAGACTAAGTTTCCAACTGAAGTAGTTAACGGTCTTAAGGCTCTTGGACATCAGGTAGGTTTGGTTAAAGACTAGTATGGGAAAAATTCCTCTCGAACCATTAACAATGCCTGATGTTTAGAAAAACTAAATCTTAACTGTAAGGGTGGTATGGATATAAGAACCTAACAGTGGAAAATCTAGGAGAGGGGCCAGGGGGTCCTGTCCTCCCTCCCCCTTATTTTGGGGAAGAAAAGAAGGAATCACAAAGGGAAGAAAAGCCGGCGGGGCAACTACAACGAAACCGTCCCCCCCCCCTCCCCCCTTGGCTCAAGGTCTAGATCCGCCACTGCTAATCGGTAAGGCTTTCTCGGTTTTCTCCCCAGTTAAAGCTTCAATTGACAGTTGATGCAAAACACTGGACATACCCTTTCAAACCCTTCGAAATCAGCAAAAAAATGCCCCTTGCGAGGTACAGTTTTCAACCTCTTCTCGCTATTTGGAAACGTGATGAAACACCGTTTCTCATGTTTGATATTCAGCTTCTAATTTCTTAATTAAAACTTTTTTTAGATGCATATTGTCAACATAATAAAACAGAAAAACAATGCATGTATTTACCGCGGTGGAATGTTCATAGCTCTGCCGCTAGAAGGAAACTGTCTAGTTGGCAATAAAGTATACACATCTGGCCTTCCTTTTGATCAATTCTCATGCATTTTAGGTAAAAGTGAGCGACGTCAGTCATGGAGTAGTCCAGGGAATTGTGAAAAACCCTCACAAGTTCAAAATGGTTGACTCCCACGGAAAACGAAAAGGCTACGTCTACAGCTTGGTACCGCAAATTTACGCAGAATCTGACTACAGAAAAGGAGGGCTTCCCGCAGGATACTAACGGGACACTGGTCACAGAGGGTCCAACATGGAATGTTTATTTCCCGATCCCACCTGGTTAGAGTTGCAGTTCTGAGTTGCTTTTCATCCCGCATCCCGCCTGCAATTTTAAATACATCCCACATCCCCCAGTTAAAAAGAGCAAATCACGCTCCCACCGAAGTAATTTTATCCCGCATCCCGACATTCAAATTTCTGTCATCCCGCAACCTAACTCCATTTTTATTCTCATTGCACATCCCGCAAAACCTATGTTGGACCTTTAAAGCCACCTTGAGACGACGGTGATGTTATGAAGCAATCACGTTCAGCTTCCAGAAAAAAAAAAAAACATTTTATACGAAGGAGACCTTAAGGAGAAAGACATTGTACTATATTTTGCAATCGCCCAACGATGTGGCCAAACAACAATACAAGATTAACAGACATCGATATGGACGAAAATTTTATTCCAGGATCAGGATAAATTTTACGAAAAAGCGTTAAAAAGTAAATGTAAATGCGAGACCCTGATTTTGAATTTTATTCAGCTGAATTCCGTTTTGTAATGATCGTGATGGGGAATATAAATCAATTATGCATTTGCGTTACCGTTAACAGCTCAAAAACATTAAAAACAATGCATTTTACACCTCAGTGTTTCCTGGAATTTTGTTTTAGTACTTTTTGCCGTAAAGTGCTCTTTTCTGGCACAATGCCGATCAACCCAGTACGATATAAGGAATCGACTCCAAAACTCGCCGCATAAGGCCTGCGCGTATATATGACAGATTTTGCTACTAGGTCCGGGCCTTCCGAGTGGTCCACCATATTTGCATTCGGTGTTTAGAATGGCAGTTTCTTAACACAAAACAAGGTGATTCCTTAGACCCCGTTTACACGGGTCACGACAAATTTTTGCAGAGACAAAAACTTGCACGGTTCCACCTTGCGTTTACACGGGACCTGAAAAGTGAAGGTCCCAAACTTGCACACTTAGCCATAAAAACATTCGTCCAGTTCCGCCGGCCTCGTCTAAACGCAAGTTGGAACCCTGCAAGTTTCTGTCCGTGCAAAACTTTGTCCCGACCCGTGTAAACGGGTCCTTAGTATCGTATTGCGCATCCATACTGGGCACGATTTTCGCGTCATTAGTGCGCGTAAATGAATGCGTGCACGTACAAAACATAAGAGATTTCCCTCAAGAGAAGGTCGACAGCGAAATAAATGCTCGTTTTCTCTTAAACAAACATCGTAAAGTACCTTTTTGATTGCGTTAAATTAGTCTGTAGTTGATTGCCTTTCCACTGAATGAGTAAGAAAAGCTTTAAACGCCAGGTAAAAAAAATACTAACAAATATGTTTACTTACCCTTTCACATGTGACATGAACCTTACCACCCCTAGAAGACGCACGCTAGAAAGACTTTTTGTCAACTCTAATCCAAGATGTACATCTTTGCCAAGAAACATCTATCAAAATGTTCCTTTAAGACGATGCAATGTATCTATTGAGACTATTTAGTATAAACTTCATGTGTTTAGCCACTGATATCCCGAAACGTAGCGGCATTCAGAAAAGAAAACGCTCTTAAAGGGTATCATTGCACGGATTTTTGACGCACCTTTGACGAGTTGAGGCTCTTAAACGAGCACCGTACCAGATATTTTTATCCCACTTTTCCAATAACTGTTTTGTTAGGAGCAACCACAAAAAAATTGAAAAAATCTAACGTCAAGTGTTAACGTTATTCTAAGGCATCACTTTAGCAGGATGGCCGTAAGGCGGGGTTTTACTGTACTAAAATTTGACCTTGTGATTACCACGATTACAAAAAGAAAGACAAAGACTGCTTTTTATAAGGAATTATTATATGGCTCTGTCTCACAAGGACTGGGATTTACTAAATTCACGAATTTGATTAGATGAAATGGATATTGAACGCGGTCTAGATTTTGCCATCCAGACCGGCATATAGACCGGTAATGTTTTGAAGTGAAAAACTGCAAACTAAAATGTAAAATCATTGACAGTTTTCATCTAACAATAGTTATTTTTGTACGTGCAAAAAATCTGATGAGGAAAAAAGGAAAGAGGACGAGCAAACTTTGGAAGAATTTAATTCGGCTCAAATGTCAGTTAGTACTGACAAACCAGTTACATTAAACGAATTAGATTGTTCTTGTTTTTGCAATATAATAAACATCTTATCAACCGAGCTAGGTCGGTCTTTATGGGAGAATCTTGACCTGGGGCGTGTGTACAAACCTCACTACGTTCGGTCTGTACTTACGACTTCGGTCAAGATTCTCCCATACAGACCTCCTGCTCGGTAAATAAGAGCTAAGTAATTGCTGATTTTCCCAACTATTTTTCAAGATTCAAAAGACTGTATGGGGTAAATAGGTTTTATCGCAGCACTCAAACAGCTCGACCTGATAGTGAAATCATTATGATTCACTAATTTCAAGGACGGCGAATTTGTCATCCATAACCTGCCGTTTTTACGCCTTTTGGGATTTTAAGCGCGCCATTAGGTCGTCACGGACTAACCCGCGTGGTACGGTTCACTAATAATGTTGAGTAGAGTGAGTTATCATCTGCATCAAAATATTTGATTCAGTTCAGTGAACTGTACAACACGAGCCTAATTTTATGAACTAATTGTACTTTTTTGGAAAATTAAGATTCAAGTCAAAATATACGTTTTTTTCGATTTCACATATTTGTTTGAACTACGTGCAAAAAAACTAATATCATAAAAAAGGTACTCAAAAACAGAGGTAAGTTAGCCGCAGTAATCACTACTTGCTGGAATGGGACAAATTCTATTTTGAGCCAACTTGACATGTACAAATGTACGAATAAATTCAAATCGATAAAGGCCATTAAAAATATATAAGCTGGTTCATGTCAGTTATAGAGATGGCTTAAAACTATTTTCTGGAAGGGACTAGGCAAATTCTCACTCCCCCAGATGTGATGCTAATCCATCACGGCTGACTCCAACAATTCGCTGTTCATCTATCTAGTACTCCTTTCTAGAGAAACCTTGAGGCAGATCTCGGTGGGTTCGGGGCATTCGGTCGAACCCCCTAAGTTAACAAAAAAAAAAATGAGACATGACAACACACTGACTTGGTCTTAAAATACCAGAAATCCTCTTTCCGAGGAACTCAATTTTCAAACTTTTCCAGGGGAGAAAATGCCCCCGGACCCCCCAACGGGTGAACACCTTCAGCGGTCCGTATCTCAAACCTCCGTTCTCTAGAATCCTGTATCCGCCCCAGAAAAGGCGGATCAATATCAGTATCTGGGCAACTGCGCACCTACCTCTCCCCTAACCCAACAGTAACACTAACTTATTATAACATGTTAGGTTAGGGGAGGGGTAGGTGCGCAGTTGCCCAGATACTGACATTGATTCGAAAAGGCACCGTGGGATTAACGAGTCTTCCCCTAAAAACAACACAGTGAACCCGGACAGGTTCGAAACAAGACTGCTCAATCTCAAAACAGTCAATTAAAAACCAGATTAAAAACATTGCACAATTTCAAATAACTACAAAACTGGTGCTGCGCACTGCTGAATGATCAAGTAACAACTTTATGTGCATTTTTTGCATCAGTTAGTTTCACAACTCATTGAACTATATCACTTCTTTCTATTTGTTTATAATTTTTTTTTTTTCTGTGAACGCTGGATGTTCTCAAATGTTTGAACTTCTCCACGTCGAAAGCCCAAGACTGCGATATCGTCGAGTGTTGGAAATAAGTCGAGCCAGTTTCTCCCGCTTAGCCCCAGGCACACTCGGCGACGGGTTCGATCCCGAAGACACCCGCAACAGCGGCTCCTTGAAAACAGGACATTGCCCTTTCGAGTCAGCGAGTCTGCCAAAGTTACTGACGTTCAATTCACTGAGTTTTCCTTGGATGCATATCCCAGGGTGAATAATCTGCTGACGAACCGGCGAATTTTGATCGGATGGCTTCGCCTGGCATCGGCACATCTGATCCCGAAGATTGCTATCGAAAAAACTGTAGACAGCCGGGTTGGCGCAGAGCTTAGCCAAAGCCAGGAAACACGCGAAATCGTGAAATATTTCAAAGCTCTTTCGTTTGGGATTTCCAACGGTCTCCAGAGCGTAAAGCGCCGCTAACGGGGCGTAACAAAATATAAAAGTCGCCATGACTATAAGGTTCATAACCACGGATTTTCGCTTGGCTAGGGGTACAGCGTTGGAGCGCAGAGAGCTGGTGAATCGGCGGTGAATGTTTATAGGGACGTCTGGGGTTGCTTCGCGCGCACCCACCTTGCTCACGGCTCGGTCAGCTGAATCAGGCTTTAGAAGCCTAGTAACCACTGCGAAGTATGTTACAGTCATAATCATAATAGGTAACATAAATATCGCCCAGAGTTGCACCAAGGAATAAAGCTTGTCCTTCCAAGGCAAACGCACATGCTTGTCACAGCTAAACAGCAACGCTCTGGGTTGGTGTTTGGATCCCAAGAAGTAGTACAAGACAGGATTAGCGAAGAGCAGTGCGTAACACCATGCAAACACGCTCATGTACCGAGCTTGACGGCGAGTTATCTTGGACAGAGGATAAAACACCGAGTAAAGCCTGTCCAGACTGATCATCAATAAAGTTACCGTGACTGACCCCAGAGCAACTGACTGGGCGTATTCCAGTAGCTTGCACACCGTCGGACCACCAACCAAATACTCCCCTATAATTTCTTGCTCGATCTTGAGCGGAATAGCGATACACGCGATGGCGAGCTCTCCAATGGACAGATTCACGATTAAACTGTTCATGGCCGACATCCGAGGAGATCGCAGACCGCAGTAGCAGACCAAGATGTTGCCAGTCGTGGAAACCGCCAGAATAAGCGACAAAGCGATGACCTTCCCTACGGCCACAGTTTCGTGGAAGGCCGAGCCTTGTGTTCCTTTCTTGTGCGTCGTATAAACATCCGTCCAGTTTACGTTAAGATCCATTGGAGTTTGATAATCACTCGTCAAAAAACTCACCACGACTCGGTGTCAGTTTAGAATTACAGATGTTGACTCCGAGTTCGGTTTTATTGTGTATACGGCCCAAGAAACAAGGCGAAGCAAGCGGGAGACCAACATGTTGCTTTCGAGCGCAAGAATTCTATGGACTGAGAGATATTTGCTATGGATGACACGCCTGCCAGGTGGCGTGATATTTGGCGGGTGTTTCTCCCGCCACGTCAGAAGAGCACCAGCGCCGCACCCTGTGAGGCCACACGGAGCATGGCGGGATGAGAACAACTGCTGAAATAAACTGAAGAATGAGAGAAGTTTGGCAGTGTTAAAATATGGAAAGATTTAGCTTACTCCAATAGAAACTACTTCTTTATCATTTGCGCTATACCAAAAGGCCAGTGAACCATTAAAATGACAAGCTGTGAGACTATCCAAGCATTAATTTAAGAAGTGGAATCTTTCCTGCTGTGAAAAGAAAACAAATAAGCAAACCCTTAAACTCAAGAAACAGAAACAATAATTTATGCACCGGCGGAGCGAAAAATATTACGACTTCTTTCTACGGCTTTTGAGTTTTTGATTCCAGAAGTATCAAAGCTATAACCTCAAATGGTAAATATTCGAACGCAACAATCCAAGCGAACCATAAACTGACCTTTGGTTGTTTGATGTTTTTAGCAGCTGATCCCTTGACTAGAACCCTAAACAGCGGCTTTACCTTCGTTCGTTTTAACATCAAAATTTATCGCCAACGATGAATGGACTTTTCTTGAAACACGTTTTTTTCTACAGCGTGGATCAAGAATAGTTTCATTCAAAATGGCAGTTTTTCGTGATACATATTTAATAATGACTCGGAATCACTCACGCCAAGAGATGTGATTACATGTGCATCGAAGCTTTCGAGGTCAGTGGACCTCACTGGCGTGTATTGAGTAAGAATAAAGATATTTATGTGCATGACAGCAATATGACTGTCAGAGTTTGTATTTATCCAGGACACTAATAAAACATTGTATCACTTGAACGAAATGTCAACTGCAACGGAACGCGATTTTCATCACTGAAGCGGCCAGGCGGAAAGAAAACCCGCGAAAAGGTGGAGATGGGACTGAAAGTTTCAACCTGTGGGTTAAAAGTTCTCATTTATGTTGTTAGCTGTACAGAGGGAAATGCGCAAGTGATCAAAGTGGCACGCTATTTAGGCTGTTCTTTAAAAGCTACCCAGCAAACGATAAAAAAATCATTTAGCTCCAAATACATCATTAGGCATCAAGGGCGTGGCCATAAGTAAACGTTAGGAGAGGATTGCGAGAACTGCAACGAATGCTGTTCTTGTTTCAATTTCGTATCTCGAGTCGTTGCCCCTTTCTGCGCAAGCCTGATGAAACGAGCGAGTCTCGATGGTTTTGTTGCAGGATCAATCCTGATTGCTTAATTCAAATCGGAAGCAATTAGATCAATGAGAGCGATCGAGCCAAAAGGTTTTGGCATGAGGGCATGCGCAATTATACCCAGCTGCTGATCAAGGGGAACCAAGCCCCCCGGGGAACCAAGGCTGTGGATATATGAGTGTTTTTGTTTGTTCAGTAGTAGCATGCTCCCAGACTCTACGGCCGACCGCAAGCCGTTTTCATGAGCACTCCCATGCTCTCCCCCTGGTCTACACCTGGGAAAAAGACGTCATAACGACGCCCCGTTACTGGGGAGATCTTGCACCAGCACACACCATTCAATAAACGACTTTACAAAACGCACAGTTCTTGTTTTAGTTTGAATATCGAAAGAGACAAAGGCACCTGCTAATTTTCTTCAAGGATTAGAAATAAATTTGGTCTGACAGCTGATTTCATAAAACCACTGACCCTAATCCTAACCATTTACCGTAATTTAAAACATTTGAAGATGGTTTAAAATAAGGCTTAATTTCAGGGGCAATCTATAATGATAATACAATATAATAATTTTAGTCTCAGACGAAAAAAGATCACAGTCCATTACCTGAACTCTCCATTCTCCGCTCTATATAGGGGTTTGGAGTGGCCAACGAAGTTAAGGGTGCAGAGACTATCTACAGTCAATGATTGATAACCTTTTCGCATCTAAACTATTGCACTAGATCACAGCAAGTTATAGACCATTCTCATAAATTACTCCCAATTAAAAATTCTTTTGAATATTAAAATTAGCCTGATTAACCTCATTTTGAGCTGTGAATTCAAAAGCATTTTTTCTCTCAAATGATTCTAGTGAGGCTAATTTAAATGCTTACAAAATATTTTTTTGTATAATTGGCAGCCATTTTTGTTAAGGGTCTGTTACTCAGACAGAGTGAATGTGTTGCTGACCTAATGCAATTTGGTTTCTATTGAAACAATTATTTTTATGCAGAGTGTCAAAATCTGTATTGATCACTGAAAAATGTATTGCAGCTTCTATAGATGTTAAACAGTTGAAACACAATCAGTTCTTACCATCCCTTTTCTTTTTTGATCTTTCCTTTCCTCTCTTTTCCTTCCCATTTTTTTCCTGATCACAGGTGCAATATTTGTGGGCAATCTTTACACCATCACTGTGACATCATGTGCACATCATGTGTACCTTCAACTGACCATTGAGTTCTTCTACAATGGACAAGGATGTTCTTATTGAATAACTTCAAATTTCTGATAAGAAGTAGCAACTTGCAATTACATTAAACAATTAGATTATGAGCTCAAGATTTCTACCGTGTGACACTTGACGAGGGTGCAGCTCAAGTCAACTATGATGTACACAAATCATCATGAGCAAATAATCTAGTAATAATTGAAATAAAATGGATTGAAATACAAATTATTTAATTAATTGAATTTCAATTATATTCATGCCACTTCAAATTGAAATGAAAGGGACTGAAATGCAAATTATTTAATTAATTGGATTTCAATTTATTTCATGTCACTTTACTAGTTTTAGTATAAACCTACTAGTCATTCAAAACTTTATCTAAATCCTCTTCATGGTCACTTCAAAAATACCAATAAGCGACAGTAATTTTGTTAATATTTATGGCACACTGCTACTTAGTGTACTCACTAATTCTACCACCAAGTAGATAGTGAGTAGCATAGCCAATCAGAGAACAGCAATTGTGATAGAACGCCAGTATATTTATATTAAAAGCCATTATTATGGTGTCCTGTAACCACAATTGAAACTTTTCCAAAGTTTCTCTAAGTTAAATGACACTTTTGGCTACAAAGTATCTCATCTGTTATAACCTCAGGCAAGCCACAGTGCCAACACAGGGTACCCAGCCCTAGTAATAAAAAAATGGCTGTGACACTTTGCTGTGGGTGGTGTTGTGTGGCACTGGCTATCATCACATGCAAAGGCAACTTCAAACAAATGCACAAGAATGCATTTAACCTTAATAGTATATCTTCAAATGAGCCTAAGGTTAATTTAAATAAAGAAAACTGCTTACCTTGAATGAAATTAAAATGCCCAGAAAATGTCACAACTTGATTTTGATGAAGGAGTGTTCCTACTGGTTCTTTCAAGTTTTTAATGGCACACTGTTTACAGAAAACATAACTTAACACGAGACGGTATACGATGATACAAAGAATACAAATATAAAATTAGCTTGAAGAGACAATATTTAATTGTGTGGAGTGAGTGACCAAAATAGGCAATGAGCTATGGCAAGCCAAGCATGACAAAAGTGGGTTGAGTTGAAAATCACCTATCGAGTCTCAGTGATCGATGTGTGAGAATGAGAAATCAATGTGCGAGATTGGAAAATCACTACGTGAGATTAGAAGATCAATGTATGAGAAATTAAAATTGCTATACGAGAATAAAAAGATGTCATGCGAGATCATAAGTACCTATCGAGAATGAAAAACTGCCATGCGAGATTGAAATTAACTGTTGAGAATGAAAAGTCGTTGTGTGAGAAAAAGAAATCACCATTCGAGATTATCGATTGGTTTTTTTCTGAGCCGGTGATACATAACCAGTCAGCGGAGAGTACTTTGGCGGGATTTCATCTTCAAAATGGCGGAGCAACTGGGTGCAGAGGACGTTACAGAGTAACGTTTATTGATTCTCTAACGAGTATTGTTGAAAGAACCGCTTCAGTTTATCGTGCATCTGATCATGTAGGATTAGAAATCTGTGCAAGGAAGCTTGAGGAACACACAAGAATGCTTATTGCCATATCACTGTCACAAAATTCCTCTCTAGGCGAGCTGTTTGAGGTGTTAGAAGTAGCTTTAGCTATGTTATTGAGAAAGACGTCAGATATTTTACACGCATCCAGCATTCGTCCAAAGGAGAAGGCTCCATTGACATTCTCTGCAAGTACAGGAGGAAGACCGGCGTACATTATTACAAAGGAAATGATCGAGCAACTTCGTGAGACAGGAATGAACTGGAGAAGTATAGCAATATGCCTTGGAATTTCCGACCAAACACTATACAGAAGAAGGATCGAGTTTGGAGTGGAAAACAATTTCACAGATATTACGGATGAAGAATTAGACAGTCAGATACAGCAGACCCTAAATTTAACGCCATATAGTGGGGAAACCTATGTTAGAGGCAGTCTCAAAGGTAGGGGTATAAATGTTCAACGATTCAGAATCAGAGAAAGCTTGAAGAGGATAGATGGGATAGGTAGAGCTGTGAGACGTCGGTATGCGATCTGTCGAAGAACCTACAATGTCACAGGTCCAAATCATCTGTGGCACATTGATTCAAACCATAAACTAATCTCATGGAGATTCATCATCCATGGATGCATCGATGGCTACAGTAGAGCCATAATATATCTGAAATGTTGCACAGACAACAAAGCAAGTACTGTGCTTCAATACTTTAAGCGTGGGGTGCAAGAGTTTGGACTCCCTTCCAGAGTTCGTGGTGACCAGGGTATGGAGAATGTAGATGTGGCAAGGTACATGATCATTAATCAAGGATCAGACAGAGGTAGTTTCATCGCCGGTCGAAGTGTCCACAATCAGCGGATTGAAAGGCTATGGGCTGAAGTTAATAGAGTTAGCTCAGCACTTTACAAGGAATTGTTTAATTTCATTGAGAATAGTGGAATTTTGGACTCTATGGACGAGTTACACCTGCTGGCTTTGCAACATGTGTATCTTCCTCGGATCAATGCCTCTCTAAGCGAGTTTACAAGCCAGTGGAACCATCATGGTATTAGAACAGTAGGCCACCAAACACCCTTGGCAATGTGGTACACAAGATTACTCACTGCTCTTGAGGAATCAATTACCACAAATTGGCAGACATATGGAATTGATTATGATGGCCCACTGACTGGCATTGAAACTGACAACAATGTTGTTGTGCCAGAGTCACACATTCAGCTTACAGATCACCAACTGCAGGAATTGCAAAATAGGATTAACCCTCTCTCTGATGATGGCAACAATGGAATTAATCATTTTCTGGACACTGTGACAATCATGGAAGGTTTCTCTGAGCAGTAATGAAGAACATGTTTCAACTTCTCATCAAAAGGATGTTCAACCTTCCTGCGATGGTAATGGAAGTAACCGAACCTATGAACACTGTTATCCTTCGCAAGGATGGAAAATCGTAGTGCAGATATCCTTTTTTTAATGAAAAACAAAAAACAATGCATTAGGAAGGTCAAACAGTCAATAGGATTGAAATTATTCTGTTGTGTTCAAAGCTTGTGCAATGAAATGTTCATCAATTTGTTTCATTAATTTCAAAATGATTGCACTGAACACTTCAGTGAGGAGCAAAATTTATGATTCCTGATTTGTCTGGACATCAGGCATGGATGTAATAACAGTTGTCAACAGCTGTCAGTGGTATGGTTGATGTCTTAAACGAACTGCATGTGCGATGCTTTAATTTAAATGGTTTTGATTTTGGTGGAATAATGTTATTTTCACTGAGTTAACATGAGAACATTGTCACATTTTCAAATGCATTTGCTTAGTGGTGTAAGTAGTGTACTAACAGCCAATGCAGTTTCTAGTGCAACTTTAAATTTGGGCATTGATTTCTTAAAAGCCACCTATTGGTATAAGCAATATGTCACTTGTTACTCTGAGTTGTGTCATTCCGGGGGGGGGGGGGGGGGGGCTGAAAAATATCTCGTTATGTAATGACCACTCACAGCACTTCAGTAGATTAAGTCAATTCATTATTTATTGATGTGAAATAAGAGATCAGCTAATAAGAATTTTACAGCCCTGTAAAAAAGGCTTTCTAAGTTGTAACAAACAAACTGGCAGTCACAACTGAAATTGATTTTAACTGGAGCTAACTTTTCAATTTTTTTCTTTCAACATGGACTTGTGTGGACAACGAATATTAACACTCCCAAGTCTCTTCTACAGCCTTCTAACATCAAACAGCAACAATATTATTTTCAACATTACCCAAATTCAACTGAATGCTACGTGCAAACTTGTACCTGAGAAAAGCAACTTTGATTCAACAAAGGCAAATGTGCAACTTAGGCACAAGAATTTCAGTAACAAATCAAACAATATTGAAAGACCAAGCCCCCTTTTCATTTATGACAGAACTGAATTCTTCAGCAAGTTCTGAATATGACTGGTATGTCGAAGGAAGCTCAATTATGGGTCCACAAGTTCTAATTATTGGTCTACGCCCAGCCCCCTCAAGCATACTGAATGTAACCAATATTGATTCACATGTAATAACATTACTCCCTGTCAAAAATGAAAAAAACTGAGACACAGCCTGTCCATCCAGGGACCTAATATATCTCTTAAGATGATCCAGAGCCATTCTCTCCGGTTCATTTTGTGGATCTGCATTAAGAAGCTTGATAATTTTCTTGGGAGTTGGCTTCTTTTCAAGATACATCTCTTGCAAAACTTGAAGGTTTTGAAAGGCAGGGAATGCTCTTAACACTGAAAGTATTGGTACAAAACAATCAATAATGTACCTGGGCTTCTGCAGGAGTTCTTGGTGAGCTAGCTCATGAATAACTCGTGAAATGTTCCCTGCAGTTACTTTAGTAAAACACTTAAAATTGCTCAGGAAGTCCAGGAGGTCCCCATCATTAGGATCAAATTTATCACCCAGTGCAATAAGAATAGTTTCCCTTTCCTCTTGTGATACATATAGTAAAAATGATTCCAGTAAGAAACTACTTGGAATGCTCCCCTCTCCGAACAGCACTGATGCAATAACAGCTCGTGACAAAAAAATTGGAAAATAATTAAACCTTTTAACACCATACACAATTACCCGTGCAATTGCTTCCCACTGTGTTTTCTGAAGTTCATGCCTTATGCATGGCACTTTTTCTTGTGTTCCAACAGTTAGTGAATGGTACACTAGTTGCCAAAAGCTGGTCAATACTTCCCTCATTACACCCACTCCAGTACCCTCCTCTGGATTACCATCATTCCCAATTACAGTTACATCTAAGTTAACATTTATCATACTAGGATCACTGAAAAGTTCTATCATATCATCCTTTAAAAGAGCTCGATGTAAAAATACATGTTTTGAAAAAGCATCATCCAGCTCAGAGGGAAGATCTGCAACACAAGAAGCACAGGTCATGTAAGAAAGGACTACTAATTAGAAGATCTAACTAAAGGTCTCTTACATGTGTCAGTGTTTTTAGCTTTCAGTCTGACAATAACTGAACTGTTAAACATCCTTTGACCTGCCATTTGTAACATTTTAGGAAGTGTAAGAACTTTTTTTAAAGCAAAGGGAGCAACTATCATAACCACATGTTCATTATGTATCTGGTAGCCATCATATCACAAGGACTTTGAAAGGAGAGGGTTTAAGGGATATGTCTTCTTTAGGTTTAATTATCTTCTTATCACAGGATTGAAAAATTAAATGAAAGTACTCTTAAAGAAATGTCCCAATTTTTCCTTCATGGAATAGATCTTAAAAACAGGTACCTGCTTCTGCAGCTTCTGGTATATGCCCACTTTCCCCTGGACTTTGACCAATATTGACCTGAGGTTGTAGTGGCAGCTGATTTGCTTGTGAAGAATTTGGGTCTGTTTCAGTGGCACGAGGTAGTCTCTGTACGGGAGTACTTGCATCTGTTGTATGTCCACTTTGCCCTGGACTTTGATCAGTATTGACTTGAGGTTGTAGTGGCAACTGACTAGCTTGTGAAGAAGAATTTGGGTCTGTTTGAGTGGAATGAGGTTGTCTCTGTGCAGAATTTCCTGATACAGTGAAAGCACCAGCACTGGAAGGATTTCCTGTAGGTTTTGTAACTGAATCTGGTAACATTGCTGCTAGCATGCTATCGTCATCATCATCATCATCAAATTTAAATTCTGGATCATCTTTAGTCTCAATATCCTTCAAAGACAATTAACAGAATTATTGAATTAAGGCAAATAAAATTAAAAGCAGTACATGTATGCATTTTTAAACGCCTTATTACTTTATCTGTAGGACAAATTTAACAACTATTTCTTTGTATTTGTCCTCATACAATATAAGCTTAAGTATTCCCAGCCCTTCTCTCCAGCAAATTTAACACGGCAGATGCAGTATTGGGCATGACTTGAATAATTGCCTAATTACTCATTAATTACTCACATATTCTCATCGTCTACATAAGAAATGAAGTCGAGTTACACCGAATCTTACCTCTAATAGATTGGGCAGCAACACTTGATTTGGCCTCACATATATGGGTTTGTTTTTGAAAAGCCGATGTAAAATTACACCAGTAATCCCTTCCTGACCTGGTGCAAGGGTTGGCTTAACAAGCTTGTTATGGACTGACATAAGGATTTCTATATCCACAAGGCGAGGGATAGTTTCTCCAAACGCCTCCATTATGGTGGTCTCAACTTGTACTTCGTTCATTGCTTTATGAAACTGGCATGCATTAAGAACATGTCCGCACTCTGTCAATGCCACTCTTCTCCCTTGTCGCGGCACAGCATTGACTGATGGACCAGGTAGTAAGATTAAATCGCACAGGAATGGAGTGTTTTCTTTCGGTTTCGCTTTCGGTCTTGACCTATTTGTCCTGCTGGAAGTTCCAAGCCGTCTCATGTTTGCAATTCGTCTAAAATGCGAGGAACTTGCGGGACTTGCATTTTGATTGAAGCTCGAGCTTGGACCACCTTGTCTACCTTGCGAGCGTCCAAAAACACGGGACACTTCAGCATTAACATTCGATTGATTTGGCTGAGACATTTGCTCCGTTAATACTCGAACTTCCTCAAGAAGATGACGGAGTTGCTGTTCTGATTGCTGCGCCATTTTGACCCAAAGCCAGCGAGAGGCGCTACTCACGAGGAAGAGAAAATCCCGCCAAAATACTCTCCGCTGACTTGTTATGCATCACCGGCTCAGAAAAAAACCAATCGATAATCTCGAATGGTGATTTCTTTTTCTCACACAACGATTTTTCATTCTCAACAGTTAATTTCAATCTCGCATGGCAGTTTTTCATTCTCGATAGGTACTTATGATCTCGCATGACATCTTTTTATTCTCGTATAGCAATTTTAATTTCTCATACATTGATCTTCTAATCTCACGTAGTGATTTTCCAATCTCGCACATTGATTTCTCATTCTCACACATCGATCACTGAGACTCGATAGGTGATTTTCAACTCAACCCACTTTTGTCATGCTTGGCTTGCCATAATGAGCTTTCGAGTTGGTCACTGGCATTGGCCGCATGTTGAGTAAGCTAATAATTTTAAATTATAATATTCATTCAAAACATTTCCCCGTTTCTGATTGGTTAAAGCCATGCGCATAATTCACCATAACCAGCTGCTGTTGCAGATTATTGAACCGTCAGGCTGACCGAGAAAACCTGGGGACAAGGTTGTGTTATATTTGGTGAGTGGAAAAACAAAGAACGAAATGGCGAAACTAACGGAAAAATATTTTGAATGAATAATAAAGCAATTATTGAATTCGGCTTTCGTAGGATATGAAGAATTCTGCAGATATCGGAGGGTCTTATCCACCCCGGACTTCGGCCTCTGTGGATAACACCCTCCTTGATCTGCAGAATTAATATTTAAGCTTACATTAAAGGAAGATTATCATACATAGACGTAAGTTAGAAGAAGAGAAAAAAGATGTCCTACATACTTGTACAGCATTCCTGTAGCTTAATTATTCGCTTTTTTTTTAGCAAAAAGCGCCAAACGGAAGGACGAAGAACTTGACGGTATGTACTTCATGTAAGACTACGTATACCCCGGTTATATGACGTCACTCGGAGAGGTTTTGTTTTGCGCGGTGAAATAAAATGTATTCATCCAACGAAAACAAAACAAACGCTCTTCGTCGATGTTGAGACGTCTTCTTTGAGGGAAAGAGCATAAGATGTAGCCATGGAGGACTGATAACAGTTATGTTGTTAGATCGTTTGACTAAAGGACAGCAAAGTCCTCGCAAATCCATCTTCGCTGGCGACAAATTCGCTTCGTTTTCGCACAAACCGCTCGCTAAAAAATTATTCTCCGACGAAGTGAAAGGACTTTATACATCCTTCCTCTTGGAGTCAACAGTTCTTCTCTGCGATGGCGGAAAACGTCGGTGAATTTGTTTACAACAAGAAGGACCTTATAGGGCATGGAGCTTTCGCTGTAGTCTTCAAAGGACATCACAGAAAGGTGACCTATCTTCATTTTGCCAAGGGCAAAAAAAATGATACGTTTTTTTTTGTTTGACTTACTTACGCAAGAGTCTAATTCACAGTCAAGATCACTGTTTCGAAACAATTCGAAGGTCTTTTAAGGTTGAAATAACATGGATATCCAGCAATCTTATCAAGGTTTCATTTATTCAGCTTTCCCGACATGGTGTAATTTTGAATATTATCGACTTGTAGACAACAGCAAAATGATAAAAAATAACAATGAGGCTTACTGCACAATCCATGAACGCGCACAGTTTAATTAGAGAGATTTAAAATTGAGCTTCCATTCAAAAGGAAGAAAGCCAAGAACGATCATGTATTGTATTTTTTCAATATCCTTTCGTTTTATACCGATTGAAATATTTTTGTTCGAGCAGAAGGATGACTTTGTGGTGGCCATCAAGGTGATTGCGAAGAAAAATATTTCCAAGACCCAGAATCTTCTAGCCAAGGAAATCAAAATTCTAAAGGTGAGTTCTAAATATCTTCAGCTTTTATTTAATAAGAAGTGAATTCTGCGATCGTTGGCTAAGCTTACATATTGCACTATCCGAGTGATATATTGCATATGACAACATTACTCCCAGGGGAAAGGAAATATAAGCTTACAAAGAACACAGCGAATTGTTCACGCGGTCATCATGTGCTATGTACATGAGAATTACCTTGTTAAACTTGGATCAAAATCTAATGTAGGATAGGTTTAATGTGAGGTTTTGTTCGTCGCTTAGGCTCCTATAGTTGAGTCGCAATGTTTTTTTTTTCTTTTCCCGTTGTATATGTACATGTAAATGATGACATACTTCTGTCATTCAATAAGTTTGCGTGTAACAACACACGTAGTGTCCTGTAAACACTGTTTACATCTTTTCATTGCAGGAGCTTCATCATGAAAATGTCGTGTCACTTTTTGACTGCCAGGTAAATAAAGAAAGTTTTTCGTCTACAGTATTGTAATGTTTTGCGAAGATTTCCCAGCATCTACAAGAAAATCGAAGAGATGAATAAAATCTTTGCAATGTATTTGTAAAAGTGAATTCTGATCATGTTTTGCATAAATGCTGTAGACTTTGGAATTGACCTTTTACCATTGATACGAATCAGATAATCCTCTCTCACACAAAAAAGCTGCAAACCTTGTTTTCTATTTAAGGTTTTTTTTGTATTTATTAGATAACTTGTGTTATTCATGTACTTGTCTTGCCCCACCATGACCAGCTTTCTAGCTATTTGCGGAGCAAACTATCTCACTTCTGTATTTTTGTACAAAGAATTAAGTGAAAAAGTGATAACGTGAAAAAAAAAAGAAATATATGTGTCATGCAAGGAAATATCCTTGTGCTATCCACAGATGGTTTTTGATTAAATCCAGCCTCCTCTCACCCATCTGGAAATTCCAGTTGACCCTCACTGAAGTTTCCCTTTTACATTTTTGGGTTTTTGAGACCTCACATCCTTTCAGAATTTCTAGTGGTCCTTCCTTGGGGTAGATATGAATATCTTTTTTTTTTCTGGAACCACAATATGATTAATGATAGCAAAGGATCTATATAGGCCTATACAGAAAGTCCCTCTTACATGTACCTTAGTACAGATTACCTGGAAGGAAGTTATTTGCATTATAGCAGCTGCAGTTTTCTGTTTATTATTATTTTTGCAATATAAATGTATTCACGAATTATCAATCTGTAAGCCGAGGAAGCCCAGAAAAGTTTTTAAGACTCAAGTAAAGGACTACCTTTAGAGATACACATTCCTATACCCATTAAAATTGTATAATAACTGAAGAATAATAAATAAGCATTTACATAGCATAAATTCCATGTGGATATGATCAAATGTGTACAATAAACAAATATGATACAAATTAAGCATAACAAGCTAAGAATTCCCAACTGGTGGGAGGCTGACAAGTCGGCTATTTACGCAGCATGCAGGAGTTGAATTTGGGGGCACTGAAGACAAATCCATCTAGTGGCAGGGAGGGGGATTTGAACCCAGGACCTTCAGATTACAAGTCTAGTGCACTGTGCCACTAGCTTCAGCTTGCCTCCCTAAACTGTAGAAATGGATCCAGGAATAAGTAAGAATGATAATGTTAACCCATTGTGTTGATACAAGAAGAGAATGAATACTGTGGGAGTACCCAACCTCATTTCCAGGATCTCTATTCTTCTAGGAATGAGGTTAGCAAGCACTAAGCTCCATAATAGTTAAATGTGAATGTCACAATGGCTGTATTATTTTATAGTAATCTTTGTCTGTAAATCTTTTACAGGAGACATCCAACAATGTCTTTCTCGTCATGGAGGTTTGTATTGAGTGTCATTGTCTTATACATGCTTTGTGTGTTGTTGACACTTTAAAAGGATTAAATCTTGGTGAAGATGGACTGTGTTTTCCTTAATTTATGCATTTTTCCTGCTGTATTATTTATTTTGTGATAATTTATGTCTGATAATAAAATCTCTGTAAGGTGCAGCATCTTCTTAAAAGGATATCTGGTTTTCTTGTATTTAGTAAAATGCTTGATCACTCTTGTCTCAACAGTATTGCAATGGAGGAGATCTTGCAGACTATCTACGTGGTAAGAAAATTTTACTTTACCTTTTTAATGACAATTAAGGGTACTATTTTGAATTCTGAGTCAGACATATTTGATCATCAGTCAGTTGTGTTTCCATTTTCCTCAAACAGTGCAATATTGGACATCCAAAAAAATTATACCTTGCTTTTCACATTAGATGTATAGCTATATGTAACTGTTTGCATGAGCCATGGTATTTTTTTTATTGCAGAGAAGGGAACCCTTAGTGAGGACACAATCCATATCTTTCTACGACAGATAGGTATATGAAATCAATTGCTGGGTGTTATTGTGTAGCTTTTGTTTAAGGTGGCCGAACACAGTTTTCAAGTGCCCGTGCCTAATTCACCATTACTTTTGGAGCCCGTTTTTTGCAAGAGTCAAGCTTAACTACAGAAGTAGTTATTTTCTCATTTTGGCTAGGGTGTGTGCTGTTGCCATGGCAATGGGGCTGGTTAAAAAAGGCTTAAATAATGGTTTTTGTTTAGTTAAAAAAAATGCAGTCGTTAGATTGTTTTCACCTTTTGCACTCTATGAATTGACATTAAATCTCTTCTTTCAACACTGTTCTAGATAATAAAATTTTGACAAAGTTGATTTTCGTAATTCGCCATTAATCATTTTCTGTGTTATTAAAAATTCCCTATGTCACAATTCAGATTTTTCGTGATAGATCATTCACATGGTCTCTGATCTATTTTTTTGCCAAATTTCTTGAAATTCTAACGACTGGATCGTTAGAAATCGGCACATTTCTGCTAAAGCAATTGGTCTCAATTTTTCGAGCAACTGCGCATGCGTTGCATCTTTTGGATTCTTTCAGTAACAAAGAAAAGCTGAAAATTGCTGGGCTCTTTGCATCGTTACTTTTTCTAACATATCTTTGTAATAAAAGACTAAAACCATCAATACACTGCTTTCAATTATAGAGAAAAATAACACAGATAGTGCAAGTGTTGAGTAAATAACATGAAATGATCGCTCAATTGATGGCGTGTTTGTTTTTTGAAATCTTGTACACACGCTAAATTGCATCACCAAACGTGCACGCGAAAACTGTGTTCGGTCACCTTAATAATGTTCATGTCAATGAAGATGATGATGACAAAGACAAGTAAAGTGTTCATGCTTGGTGCTAGCATTCTCTTTAATTATAGAGAAGTGATAAGCAGTTTGACTGTGTCTTAAGTTTGCAACTTTTCTCATTGTAGAGGCCCTAATAGTTGAAATTTTCCATCACTAGAAAACTCTTATTGTGCTTTCTTTTTATGCCTTAACAAAATCTGTCTTGTAGCTGGAACTTTTTTACTTAAGATGTAGCAAACTAAATCTTTTTGTCTACAGCCTCTGCCATGTGCACCTTGCAGTCCAAAGGCGTGGTTCACAGAGATCTAAAACCACAGAACCTTCTCCTGCATCACTCAGGAACAACCACACCATCACCCTCACAGATCAAAATAAAGATTGGTAAGGGCGAGCCAGATGTACTGTTCTTTGTCCCCCAATGTCAATGATCAGTTTCTGGGTGCATTTATTTAGAATTTCATTACTTGGTACAAGATGAAAGGGCAGCTTGAATGCTAGAGGTTACCCACAATTTGCTATCTTCCAATCCAGGTAGAGCTGCAGTTCTCTTACATGTACTGTGTGTAGATGCTAAAATTGTGTCACAGACACTGGAGTTGAGACAGATCTACATACACGTAATTAGGATTAATTGGCTCTTGCAAATATCAACAGAAACTTTTACATTTATGTTGGAGGCATGTTGGCCTAATGATGAGTGTACTAGCCTCCACATTCAAAGCAGTCTGCACTGAAGTCCAAACTACTAAAAAGGGTCATGTTTCTGTATACACTGAGTAGTTCCACGCGATCGAAATGTTTACTGGAAAACAGCTCAACTTCTGCTTGCTACCTTGAACTTGGTTATTTCAAAGGTGCTACTATCTCAGACTCAAATCATTTTCCTCAGCTATGCCTTTTCTGTACATACTGGGGGTAACCCAGCCTGTAGTGGACTAACATTCCTTCCATGGAAAGTAGTAAGAGAAACTCATAGCTGCTTCAATCATGCTATGGCAACCAAAGATCCAAAGATAAGCAGTGGCCTGTTGGACCACTAGGCTTTGCCTCTACATTTAAATTTATGCCCATGCACTGATAATAAAATGTAATTTATGGTCAGTAATTCCTATGGTGCAATTTTACTTGAAGAGAAAAACTTATTTTGCTTTATTCATTTCAGCTGATTTTGGGTTTGCAAGGTTTCTTCCTGGTGAAATGATGGCAGCTACATTATGTGGATCTCCTATGTACATGGTGTGTAAATTAAATAAATAACTAACTAGTCTTAACTTGTTTTCCTGCCAGTCACCTTGCCATGTCCCTTTATGGCACATACATGTACACTGTATATAAGACAGTCTTGTCCTTTGTGTACTGTTTGAGTCTAATTTTCCCTGGAACTAGGAACTAAAACTTTTTTCATACACATACACTGTAGAGGGCTCCCCTGGTAAAAGGGGGGATTCTTTAAGTCCTTTGGACTGAGGGATGGGATCTCTTTCAAGTCATATCTATATGACTAGCAGAGGGGGGGGGGGGGGGGGCACAGAGGGGAGTGGGAGGGTGGATGAAGGAACTTAAAAAGTCCATATGATAATATGAATTCTAAATGAGGGCTTGAGAGGAAAGGTTGAGAGGGGGAGAGTTGATTTGCAGACTACCATTAATATGTTCATAATAAAAATCAAATGATACATGTATTGTGTTGAAACAAATTGTTCTTAGTACGTTATACTTGGTACTTTGTTCATGGTACTTACATGTATTGAATAAATTGCCGAATGAATATGCAACATACTTGGTATATTGTACAGTACTTGATACTTGGTTTCTTGCCATGTACTGTATGTACTTGGCATGTCTCAGTATAGGAAATACAAGTACTCTGATGGTTGAATATTTTTTAACTGAAATTTACTTCTCTTGCCTGCATGTTCAAGGCTCCTGAAGTGATAATGTCCAAAGCATATGATGCCAAAGCTGACCTGTGGAGTGTAGGGACAATTGTGTACCAGTGTCTAACAGGAAAAGCCCCATTTCAGGTTTGTTAACGTGAAAACAGTTCAAGAAAGCTCAAGGTTTTTAACAAGGCTGATACCACATAGCAATTATTTATGAATGAAATATTATTCTCATTATTTGCAGGCAAATAGTCCACAACAGTTAAAGAAGTTTTATGAGAAGAGCAAATCAATTTCCCCAAAGTGAGTTCCTGAATTAAATAACTACAACAGTAACTCGAACGTTAATTTAGACTTCCAGTATCTCTCTCAAAATGACTGTTTTTCTTGTGATTAAGATAAAGAAACTTAGTATGTTACTTTGTTCAAAACTTTAGTATTCCAGTTGGTACATCCGGTCACTTAAAGGATCTTCTGATAGGATTGTTGAAGAGGAACCCACGAGACAGGCTGGACTTTGGTAATGAATCTTAGTTCATTCAAGTTCTTGTTTCAACTAATAGCTGCTCTTTCACTAGACTTGCATATAGATTTTAAAGCAGGGACTGAGGTTCAGGGGCTTAGTGGCTCCCCCCAGTTTCAAACAAAAAAGTACTAGAGAGGTACTTCTCAAACTTATTAATGTAAATCCAAATGTAATGTCAAACACAGGGAGTGCTTGCACAATCACCCGAGCCGGAGGCTCATGATAAAGTGCTTGACAATTCCAGACAATTAATGATTAATAATTCATCAAGTTACAACAAAAGAAATCACGACCATGATGGTGGTTTGGATACTCGGTCTCAATTAGCATAGATTTTGACGATTTTACTTCTTGGTTTACTCCTTAGTTTTTGTTTCGTTTGAGAAGATATATCAAACACCCGAGACAGTGTTTTATCAGCTATCCAAACACCTTGAATTTCGTCAAAAGTACGCCACTGCATGTTGTATTTTTGACTCTCTTCTCAGTGTCTGGATATCCCGATGAAACACTGTCTCTCGTGTTTGATATATTACATAAAATAATATTGCAAATATCCTTAGAACCCCTTCCAGTTAGCACCTCTGGGGATCGCTTATAAGCCCACCTTATTTAAAATATGCTCCGCCATCCCTGTATGGCTTTACACTTGAATTTAAAAAACAACTTGCTTTGTGTTGAATAGTTTACAGTCCCCTCACATAGTCACATTGCCAGGTCCATTATTTTTCTTTGAATTCTCTCCTTTTGGGGGTCATCATTTGAGTTGTCATTAGTCCTTTTAGGAATGCGAGAAAGTTAATAATGGCTTCAGTGGCTTGGGATACATTTGAACCTCTACAAATTGCCGCCTAGTAACTCCTGGTGGACAATACAATGACCTTTAATAAGAGTTCAATTGCTCCATTTTAACCATAAAATTTTTTATACTAGACTACATGTACATGTAGCCAAATGTTGACTTTGACACCCTTTAATAATTATGGATGTTAACCCATTGTTTCTGTGCATCATTGTTTCAGGTGAATTCTTTGCTCATCCCTTCTTGACTGGTAGAGTTCCTCACAAAGCATGTAAGTCATAGAAAAATAATGATTGTTGTTATATATTATATTATAGTACTGTTATTGTAGGCATTGAATAAAAGGGGGAAGAGCAATGAAAACTGGTAACAGTATGAGATGGCGTTGATGCATTTCGAATTTGTAACTTCGTTTTTCAACCAATCACAGCGCAGCTCAATTTATGTAGTACCCAGTGCATTTTTGAAAAGGATTCTTATCATTGACTTCTAATAAATTGTATTGACTTCCAACTTGCACTGGATGTATTGGATACAACTTGGATAAAAATGTCCATTTGGCAGTGAATGCTATTTTAAGTGGTCCTTTGGTTTCACATTCTTTTGCGATGTAGCCACTCCAGTTGCTGTTCCTGTTCATCAGCGGAAACACTCAGGTAGTCCCCAGGGAATGAGGTCACCTTCTTATTCACCAGTAAGTCTGTTAAGCTGTAATTTCAAATTCCACATACATTTGATCAAAAGTGAGTTAACTTAATGCTTTTCCACTATCCACAGTACATGTAGATTGGATTTTACATATGAAAACTGTGACTCAGATTGTACATGTAAATACCAGTAATTATCAGTGCCAGTGAAAGGTGAAGTTGCAGTGAAGCCTACTGGCACAATACCAGAGTTACATGTAATTCCAGTTTGATGATATTCATGAATGAAGATCATACTAAGTCCCCAGTTTGGAACAGTAGGTCCATTGCAAGTTTAATAGCTCTGCATGTGAGATCAATGCATGGCTAGTGAAACAAAATGTGCAATGTTTACTTGCCAAGATTAAAGTGAAATTAGATGACAAATGTTTAACTGACACTTTCCTGTAAATCACCCTTCCCTCTTGTTGTTTTTCTTTAGAACTATGAGGCTGAAGCTCTGGGTGACATTAGAGTTGATCTGCTTCATCGCATCACTCCACCCTATGATGCTACAGGCATGTCCCCTCAAGACCCACCTGCTGTCATTAACATCAGTTCCTCTGGAAACAGTAAGTAGTTAATAACCTCCTTGGATGCTCTTCTGAAGCTTGAAATTGTGGTGCTAAGTTCCTAAGTTCCCTTCACTAACTTACGCTGTTTGTTTGGAGTTTGTTTTTGTAAGGAAAAAATGTTTGTACTGTTACTGTTTAATTTATAATTTTACAGTCACTAGTACAGACCTCAAACTTCTACTAGTGCATGCCTGATAGTATGTAAATTACCTACAATAGATGCCAAATAACTTTCTGCTAGATTTCAGATTTTTGTTATTAACAATGGAAAATATTAAATGAAAACAAAACAACAACAGAAAAATGAAACCAAATTAAGATGTGCACAGTGACTAATTAAAAGTAGCTTACACTTTAGCTTTACAGTAACCAATAACTAATGAAGCAAATTAAAACAAAATAAGAGGTGTACACGGTCACAAGGTGTTCTGCAAGGATTGATTCGATCATTCAGGGCTGGATTTGTATCAAAAACCTATATAGTCCCTCAAATACTCACTCATTGGTTTTGTTCTTTGATTGTTATGTATGTACACGTATCATAATAGTTATTAAGTGGAGATAGTGAATTGTTGAAACAGATAACAAGATGCAGCTTTTTTGATAGTGACTGTTTGTGTCAGTATTATATGTAACTGCATCCTCTTGTCTTCTTCTTTTTGTTTTACTTTTCTTTCTTCTGTTGTTACAGCCTGTAGTGGTCAGCTTAGTTCTCAAGGTGTTTACCCAAGCTCAGCCCAGGAAGACGAGTTAGCTGCTGAGGTTTGTGTTGTTCAGTAAAAAAATATAGACTTCACTTTCAATAGCAAATGTTGCATCACATTTTATCATTGCAGCTGGTTTTTAGAGATTTTAACTGTACTTGACTAATACTTCTCAAACTCAAATTAGTGATTCATCATGTTTAAACAAACCTAAGGAAATCGTTACCATGACGGTGTTTGGATATGTCATCTTAATCAGCATAGATTTTTGCGATTTTATTTCTCCGTTTTCTCCTTAGTTTTAGTTTTGATGGAGAAGATATCTCAAACACTCGAGACAGTGTTTCACATTTTCAAACACCTCAAAGTTCATCAAAAATACTCCGTGTCTTATTTAGAACTCGCTCCTCGGTGTTTGGAAATGTGTTCAAACCTGAGGGTCTTTTGATGATATAATTGATTTTTTTCTAAACCACTTTGACTTCTAAATTTATACATCTCTTGTACAAGCTATGTAAAAAATGAATCAGTCACTTAAGACCAATCGTAGGATTCAAAGCGTAAGTCGATTGCTACATTAATCATTGTTCGGGTGTGTCGGAGAATCTTATGAAATTGTTGCATTTCTTTTATTTCTGCTCAGAGGAGTCCCTTCTAAACCTTTGGTGGTTCTTTTTCTTGACGGTTTTTGTTTCGTTTTTTTCTTTTCTCAGGGTTTTGTGCTTGTTCCATCCAATCCAGAGACTCCTAGTAAGTCACGTGATTTTTTTCAGTTCAGCATGCACAAGTGTCTTTTTCCTCTCGTTTGGAAATGATGGTGCGTGATGTGCAATTTGGTGATGCACGATGTATGATACGAGAAGCACAAAGCGAGTACAAATCTGCTTGTGATTTCCGCTCTTCTCGCACTAGATCCTCTCCGGGCGCGGCATTTCGTTTAACGTACTCGAACTAAAATGTGGACTGTTTTGGTGTAAAGTTCTTTGTGGTTATCATTTTTATGTAGTGTTCAAAACGTCAAACTTGTCAGAAAACACTTCTCAATATAAGCTTACAGAATGTGAACGTTACTTTTTTACTTTCCAGTCGCTATAAATTATCCATCTGCACTGAAAATCATCCAAATAGTGTAGGAAACAAGTACAACAAAACAGCGATATTGTATAGCTACATGTATTATTTGAACAGTAGAAAATCTGTTTGACAGGTTGGCGCGTGTCACGCAAAACTGTCACACTCTCTTTTGCTGGTAAATTTATTAACTTCAGCAGCTGGACGATAAACCTCCTATCAGGGGTTTTAGTATGTTCCACGGTATATTTTTACTCGCTCTTTGGATTTTGACTCGCCTCACGGGCTCGTCCAAATAGGCTTAACTTGTAACAACATAACGTGATACCACACACTAAAACATCTGAAAAGAATTAATTTTATTTAAGCAATAGACCACAAGTTTCTTTGGGTTATAAGCTGGTAAACCGCGCGGGATGTTGGTAGAACACGAGAAGAATTTGTGGGTTTACAAATTCTTCGAATGTTCTACCAACATCCCAAGTGGTTTTACAGCCTATAACTCAGAAAACTTGTGGTCTATTGCTTTTATATAACTAGTAGTAATCAAAGATTAGGAAGTGCGTTCTGCAGGATATGTAGTGTGATAATAGAAAGTGGGTTTTTTGAAGAAAAGGAAATGGAAACTTATGGTTGACTGTGGCGCTATTCTTTTATCGGGAGTTGTCCACAGTTCCCTCACACTTCGAGGAATACAGAAAAAAGCCAATGTACAGGCATGACGTAATCGATGTACAGGACGAGCAACCTCGTTCCCAGAGTCCTCTCTCTACTTCGAGAAAGTACCCTGGTTATGGCTGGTCACGTGTCTAAGCATGCCAACCCAAGCCGCACAGAGGGTGGGTCCTGAACTTAATTTTGTCAACACTCTCTAGGGAGGTGAATGTTGCGCTGCTATATGGACGCTATTTTGAAAAGGAAGCAAGTTATTTGTCAGAGATCCTGCCTGGCCAGCTGCTTCGGCTCTACCTGAACTTCTATGATTATGAGATGCTGATTGAGAGGGAACTTTGCTTATATTTCACTGCATTTTTAAATAACCGTCCACAGCCTGCTTCGGATTAATTTAATCAGTTTTTCACCCCAAAGGAATTAAATAACCGTGAAATTATTGATGGGAACATTCAACTTGGAGCTACTTTCTTGACCGAAAACAGGATTTACTACTAAACAGTTCTAAAACAAAAGCCAATGCATTTTGCAACGCGCGACCGATGTCGTTGTCAAGTTGTTTACAAAATTTTACACTGCAAGAGAATCGAATGACCGCCAAACTTTCGACTGGATGAATTCAATCAAATTCAAAGCTTGTTTCTGCCAAACACTGGACGTATCAAACTCTAAACAAATACTCAATGCCTCTGTTATGATTTTGCCGATCGAAAAATATAAACTGCTTAATTGATCAAGCTTATTTGCCGTGCAGACGTTGTTGTCAAATTCTTCGTAGATTTTTTTCGCTGCAAGAGAAGGGAATGACCGTCAGACAAAACTACCTTTGAGGGCGAACATACGACGTGTTTGACTCTAAACGAATGGGTAAATACATACGTTGTGATTTCGCCGAATGAAAAATAAAATTAAGTTCACCGCGTGGTCCACGTCCATTTACTGTTGTGGTTTTCTTTGCCAAATGTTTTCACCACCACAGAGTCCAAAGACCGTCCAACTGTCGATGGGAAAAATTGAGCCAAATGTGGAGCTAACCTTTTAGCCGAGCATTGAACGCATTGAACTCCAATATCGAATGTGACGATTTATTCGCTGTTAGTTTTGCCGATCCACAACGGGAGTTTTACAAATTCTACTCCCTACTTTCTCGAAGTAAAGAGAGGACCCTGGGAACGACGTTGCAGGACGAGGCCAAACGCCGCACGTGTTATTTTCTCTTGCACGTGTCATTTGGCCACACGTGTTATTTTCTCTTGCACGTGTTATTTTCTCTTGCACGCGTATATGAGGCCCAAAGCCCCCGAAAAAACTTAGAGGGGCGACCAAATTGCAGAAAAAAATCTCGATTTCTCACGCCTGCAAACCAAATTAGGATGCGTTCTCTCGTTCCTCGAGAATGCAATAATTCAGAAGACTCGCGATTTTTCCGTGGGTTTACCGGCACAATAACCCACAGCTGATTGACCAATCAGAGCGCGCGCATTGATTTGGTTATTATATAAAAGATAATGTTATATTGTATATATGTATGAAAGAAAGAAATGTATGTATCGAACCAGTTAAAAGTGTTTGTTGAACTTGTAAGTGCTGTTTTTGTGTTAGCAGTTAAAAATACAAAATAATCTACGATTTATGTATGCCAATCTAGTATAGGCTAATCGAATTCTACCTTTGACTCTTTTTTAAGGATTTCAACAGCAAAGAAACCCCTCAGACCCGCTGTTTCCATTCTACGGGTTAGTGACTTTCTCCCGAGTTGTTTTACTATTTAATTAATCAAAACTAACAAAGATTTCTACTCTTCTCTTGCCTCTACAGCCAATCACCCCCGAGGAGCAGCAACAGCCCTTATTCACCGTCTCCTCCGTTATCTCGCACTCCACAGAGAGCCACTTTCACTATAGGTTCACCCTACTCGACATCGCCAGCATCACCGACTTCTCCTCTGGCACACCCCTTACCCTTTCACAGCCCAACTTCGTCTCCATCGTCAGCAGATTCCCCTCCAGTTGAAATGCGTATGAGAAGACGAACAAATTCCTCTCCTGGACCAGCAGCCGGCAGTCAGCCATTTTCGTCACCACTACCTATCCCACGATCAAACACAGCTGGAGGCTTCGGGAAGCAGACTCCCTCTAGAAAATCCCCATCTCCCACCCACTATGGTGCAGCTGCTGCCGCCAGAAAGCAGAGGGGTGGTACTCCCAGCAAACCGTCCGTTGGCAAGAGCCCGACAAGCAGTCCGAGTCCATGTAAAGGTGGTATTCAGGAAAGTAGCCCTGTGACACAGAAACAAGTGGCGCAATTCATACCTAAGGGATCCCCCGCACCACTCACAGCTGCTGCCCAAGCGATTAACGAGCAAGTGAAGGGATCTGATATGACTGCAGGTTTAAATCAGCCAGCATTTGCAGGATTTTCGAACACAAGCGCTAACAAGGAGCTTGCACGCCCAGCAACACGCACTATTCGAAGAGCCCTGTCAAACATTGAGCCTTTGGTTTCTAGGCCTCCAGACAGCTCTCCAATCCTGACCGCTCTGGCACGTCAATCAAATGCAGGCATGGGTGTGCCAATAACGGACCTCTCTGAGCCAGGAGCTGAAGACAAACAGATCATACGCGTCCATAGCTCGCCGGCCATCTTAGCAATGGGCCTACCCAGGAAGGGAAGCTTGTTAACAGCACCTGGGTTCCAACTCGGAACAGGAGCCTCTTCTCCTATGTTCCGCCGGCATTCAGGTGGGGGATACACACCTCTGAAAGGAAAGAGCCCTCCTTTATCGTCGTCACCCACCGGTCTTCCTACCATACCCGGATCGCCAACCAAGACGTCTCACAGCAAAGACTTCAAAGACGCAGCTGTGGATCAGGATCAGGAAATGAGGCCTCTGAAGGGTCTGTTCACAGTGGGGTCTTCTTCGCCCAGGACTGGCGAAAATGGTATTCTGTTTGGAACCCATCCCGGAAGGCTGTCAGAAAACTCGAATAGGAACACTGGAGAGAAACCTGCTGTTGTGAGTCAAGGTAAGAGTTAAACATTGTAATGTACGACATCAAGAAAAGGTCAAGACCAGACTTAGCTTGATATGCTATTGACGACATAGATGTGCGACAGAGTACAAAACAGACTGATTTTTTTATGTTGTTGTCATCCCCTTTACTGTGTAACAAAGATTTGGTAGAGTTGTCATGTAAAGTAGCGGAGTTTACCGGAGCGTACGAGTGAAGTTTACAGGATTTTGTGGTCCAGTAAATCAGTAGGAAAGATTTTGTAATTGTTACAGCTTATAATCAAAATAGCTCTACTTGAGGTAAGTAAAGGCTTGCTTCAGGTTACCGTATACCTTCAGAGGTGTCTCTAGTCTCGATGTAGCGTGCCTGGTTTAAAACTCTGAAGGTGTTCTAAATGTACACGGTAATCTTAACCATGGAAATAACTTACAATACAGGTACCTCGCGCTTATGTGTTTTAATGTTAATCACTTGACAGGAACTAAAGTCACCCTGGGATTTGGAAGCAACTCTCCTCCCAAGAGCCCCATGCAGCAGCTTATGGCTGCCCAGGAAACCGAAGCCTCTTCTCCTGACATGGAAGGTCCTATAGCTCTTATAGCTCCTGAATTACCGGAGGACACACTCTTGGATGTAAGAAAATAAGCCTGTTTCACTGTCTCAAAACTTTCAGGGTCAGCGTGGTCCATGCAATCAGCATCTGACTGAGCCCGTGTTGCTTGTCAGAGACTTTGCTAAGCAACATGACGTAAATCGTGGTGGCATCAACCTGACGTCACAACTGTAGAGTAACACATGCTTATTTTTGAATGGACAAGAAGAATCGTGAACTTTTCGTGTACTCGACAGGACGATTTTTTTTTTCAACTAAATGCACAACCATGCTCAGACCATTATCAGAAACTAATGTTTTCTTTTTTAATATTTTAACTTCAGGCGGAGCATACAGAGGGTGTAAGGAAACTCAAGTTTGTTTTGTCGCTGACGGATGCTATTCTTGAAGTAATCAGTGCTAGGGGAACTCCATTCACAGTCCTGGCAGATTCTGTGGCTATTAAACAAGTAAGTGCTTTGTACATGATGTCGTGTGTTACTCCTCGGTGCCTTGCATCCC
This sequence comes from Platygyra sinensis, assembly GCA_019787425.1. NCBI lineage: Eukaryota > Metazoa > Cnidaria > Anthozoa > Scleractinia > Merulinidae > Platygyra > Platygyra sinensis. The sequence goes on along the minus strand of JAHPZR010000686.1, from coordinate 43,967 downwards.
TACGGTTTCAAGAAAAGTTTAGTCTCAGGCAGTGTGGGAAAAGATAAATGGATAAACCTTTTGTCTTTTGAATAATTTTCAGAATGAAAGCTTCCTCGCAGACCAGATTGGGTTGAAAAGCGACGAGTTAAGGTAACGAACACGGAAGAACAGTAAAACTGTTTCCTTGTTGTTGTTTTGCACAGTCCCTGCTCTCGTTACAAGAAACCTGCGTACAGAAGGAAATCTCATTCTATTCTAAAATTTTAACAAGTCAGTCACGATTCCTGTCTCCGAAAATAGTCTGAGCCTACAGTGTTTCGCCAGCAACATGCCATATACGGTGCCTTGCTGATGTGATCTTTCGGAGTTCTCGCGAGTGTCTCGCGCGGCGTTTTCGGAAATCATTATAAGTGAGAGTTAGCTGGGTTGCTGTTGTTTGATAATCATGGGCTGCCAAGTATTATATACTAGTTGTTACAGGTGACGAACTATTGAATGTCGATCATTTAGCTAGGCAGAGCTACGAAAGATGTAACGTGACCTTGTCATCTCAAAAGTACGTGGCGTCATGCCACTGATAGCTTCTCTTTCGAAAACTGCAGCCTCGGAATGTTATTGGAGACGGTTCCACCATGATAAGGGTTATGTTCATCGTTTTTTGGCAGGGTTTCTTGGGTAACATAGATAGGTTCGCCTGTGACAAAGATAATTTGAAAAAAAACTGCTTAAATGTTTTGAGGAGCAGGAGAAAAACGGGATTTTACGGAACTGTCTTCAGCTACGTACTCACATTGTTTCTTTACCTGTTCTCAGGAAAATGGAACAGCTCGTTCTGTATGTAAAAGCTCTCCGTGCTCTCAATCTTTCTCTTTTGTTTGCGCAAGGAGAAATCAGAGTTGGACATTTAAAACCTTCAAATGCTGTGAAGAATGGTAGGATTAACAAGATAAAAGCTTAGTATTGAAACTATATACATGTATGTTTGTTTATATTTGGAGTCAAACCCCATCTTATGGACAACTCCTTACTGTCCTGAAGTTTCCTGGAGCAGTATTTTAGAACAAGGAAATTTGTTGGCAGTGTTTAGAGCACTACAGGTTTCTCTTTGCGCGTGGTTCAAACTTTTCATCATGAGGTTTAGTTCGGAACAAAATATATATCTTTCAGAAAGTTCACACTCCAAATAGAGTCTGTAATGTTAGTCGTCTTCTCGCCTTAATCCTTTTCCGTTGCGCCTCTTGGGAAACTGGGGCATACAATTAACATTCAGACGTTGTTGTACCATAACAGTTCCGTAAGCACGGAATTAGCTGTGCGTCTTGTTTTTATTTGTCGTTGCTAAAGCGACCAAAAACCCGATACGATTTCTTGCTCGAAAGGGAACATCGGTCGTAACAAGATCTAGAGAGTGCTGGCAAAAGGAGACATGATTTATGAGTATATTCTTCGTTCTAAATGTGGAAAAACTCCGGAAATGCTTTCAATAAAATGCGTACGGTTGAAAACTTTTGCTCAGAGTAGAAGGGAATATGGCACGGCCAGTTGTTTCGCCTGTTTTTCTTGTCTTGTTTGTGGGTCGTCGCGACCCGTCACAAACCGTCACCCCATTTGGCGACCCCTTACGGCTCGGGTATATTGGACATGTAGAGAAATTCTCACTGACTGTTGCGACGGGAATTTTGGATAACGTTTGATCACATTGCCCTTTCTTGCATATAGCTTATATATGTAATGTAAGCTCTAAGTTAATTAGGGCACAACAATCAAGTCATGATTTTGTCTTGTTGTGGCTTCAGTTTTAAACGACTTGAACAACCGGTACCACCAGTGTCTCGAGAAGGCGTCACAACTGAAGCAGCTCATTGAACCAGGACTGCAAACTCTCGATGGAAAAGCCATGACGGTAAGCCAGCCAATCAGAACTGAAGCTAGAATTCGGCGGTATGCAGCGGTGTCCGGTGTCTGCTTTCCCGCCTTAACGTACCGCGTCCGTCACAGTCTTCAGCTGTTCCCGCCAAAAAATGGCGTGGGATATGGCAGTCGATAGTTTGCATCATACGTGGAGGCACAGTGATTTAACGGTTTGCGCGTCTTATGGGTTGGCTTTTGTACATTATGCTGGCATTTTGTCGAGCATTTTAGTGACATTTTTTTCAGGAAATTAATATTATTTCAACAGAATATAGAAATAAAACTATTTTTTACGAGAAAATGAAGACTTAACTCGACCTCTTCACTTAAGAATCACTGAACGGGGACAAAGGATTAACAGAACAACAGATCATTTTGATGGTTATCTTCTGCGCGGTGTAGTAAGACTTTTACATACCTTGTTGTTATCTTGTTCTACAAAGTAAGCGTTTTTCTTAAGCACCGAACTGTTAATTGTGATTCAAGAGACGTTAAAATTATGAAAATTTAAAAACCCCTATGTATGAGCATTAACCGAGCATTTTAGTGACTTTTTTGGGGGGAAGCCGACCATTAATTTTAGTGGAAAAAATGGAGCATCAAAGTGGAGCATTTTAGTGGGGAAATGAAAGCATAATGTACAAAAGCCTACTCATGAGGTACTAGGCTCGAAAGTAGACTTGACCTTTACCTTGGGGTGTTGGGCGCCGTTCAGGGGTCGACCCTAAAAGTTTTGTTGTGTTCTGTCTCGTGGGCAAGAAGTGTACTTCACCCCCATACAGAAGAATAACTGAATTTCTCCAACAACGCCAACGTAACGTGCGTTTTGAAGGTTGGTAGGCGATAGAACAGGACCAGGGAGGGGTGACAGGGAACCAACCTTCCCCAGTATTAGCAGCTTTTCGCTTTATGGCACAGAAAGTCAATAAGATTTAAGTCTTTTCAGTTGTAATTGATGTTGTTTTTTTATGCCCACAGGTCAGTGCAGACAGACTGATGTACCACTATGCAATGGAGCAGGTAACTGTTATCGCTCTTCTGAATCAGACACGGTTACGACCAACTTAGAACTCCTATCTGGGAGTCTGATGGGTTAGGGTTAGGATTATAGGATGGTTCTTTGTTTCGTTTTGTTGCTTCCTTTATCTATACCGTCGCCGAACTATATTTTTTTGCGCCAAAAGTTCACATGGTGATGCTTTTGGCACCAAAAAAACGTCTTGCTTGTGTTTGTGAACGGTTTAATATGGCATGTGCTTGAAGCACCCGTGGTCCCAGATGTTGAAAGGATGGATAACGCTTCTAGTCTTTCAACAATTTACTGTCCAGTGGATAGCGTAGCTGGTTTTGTCAAACCTGCATAGCTATTCATCTGGCCCCAGTTGTTCAAAGGCTGGATAATGCTATCCACCGGATAAATCGCTATCCAGTGGATAGCGTGGTTTGTTCTGTTAACACTTATCCGCTGGATAGCGATTTATCCGGTGGATAGAGTTATCCAGCCTTTGAACAACTGGGGCCTGGTGGATAGTGATGGAATTACGCCACTAGCGGCTCACAGTGAATTTTTCGTGTTTTCAATCATCTCGACTCTGATTGGTAGCATCGTATTAAGAAGTATTTCCAGTGGTACTGGTTTGACGGGATTCGCCAATTAGTATGGCATGTGGCATGTGCTTGAAGCACCCGTGGTCCCAGATGTTGAAAGGATGGATAACGCTTCTAGTCTTTCAACAATTTACTGTCCAGTGGATAGCGTAGCTGGTTTTGTCAAACCTGCATAGCTATTCATCTGGCCCCAGTTGTTCAAAGGCTGGATAATGCTATCCACCGGATAAATCGCTATCCAGTGGATAGCGTGGTTTGTTCTGTTAACACTTATCCGCTGGATAGCGATTTATCCGGTGGATAGAGTTATCCAGCCTTTGAACAACTGGGGCCTGGTGGATAGTGATGGAATTACGCCACTAGCGGCTCACAGTGAATTTTTCGTGTTTTCAATCATCTCGACTCTGATTGGTAGCATCGTATTAAGAAGTATTTCCAGTGGTACTGGTTTGACGGGATTCGCCAATTAGTAAGGACCTTAAAAGTTCTCTTTCGTTTAATTGTTGTTGTTTTTAAATTGGTTTTTTTTTACTCTTCAGTGCCAGAATGCTGCCCTTGATGAGCTGTTTGGCAATCCAAAAGAGGTAAATGTCACTCAACTTGCCCTCTCAATTTCAGCCATTGGTTGCCAGTTCTCCAGTTGTTCAACACGTTTCCCTGTGATTCTAACTTGCGTTTCTTACTCTTGCTGCCTTTGTTTCTTTTTCAGTGTAAAGTGAAGTACGAGACAGCGCAGGTATTGCTTCAAGGTCTCGAGGAAGACGCGCATACTGACGATGATCGACGTCTTTTGCAGAAATGTATCCTTTCATCTCTCGTTGTAATTATTTGATGATGTGAATGAGTTCTTTGGGAAGGCTCATGAGTGGCTGTCGGCCAAGGATCGTCCTAATCAACTCTGCCTGATAACTCTTTTGTAAGCTTGTTTTTTTGGGGAAAAAACATAATATCATAAAAACATATATTAATAACTACACAAGCATCTAAAGACAGAGTGACGTGAAATGACCCTAGGTCAACAGGAGAATTCCTGGGAACTAGGTTAAGTGAACTCAGTTTGCTGATAGCGATAGCTGTCTCGTACTCAGACCTTTGTATATACCTCTTAGTAACCGAGTTCGAGGGTCATACTGTAACTTACGGACCGAGTTTTTCTTTTCCCATCACCAAGCGCGATGCGCGTTGGCTATAAATCGAAGAAGAAAAACGAGGATCCATAACTTACAGTACAGACCGAAAAAACGAGGTTAGTACGATATTTAGAATACGGTATCACTACTGTGTTCCTGAAGGGTTCGGGTACGATTTCTATTCACGCGGAATGGCTTAAAATTTCCGACGCACGTCAAAAGGAAAACGAGTCAATTTGAAATCGTTTTTTAGGTTTTAATGCATAATTTTAGTAGTACAAGGTTTTTAAAGTATTGCGTGCTGTAAACGTTAGGAACAATTGGCGGCAAATCAGGATCACGAAACATTTTGGCAGCAAAGAATAGCACAGTAGAATATGACATGCTAAATTGACCAATGACAGCAAGCACTAAAATCTAGTCATATTAATAAAGAAATCGTCTTATAACCTTATAGACTCAGTTGCAGATTCACTGTCGTTGCATTTCCTTAACGGCAATTGCAGACAAAGTCGCTGTGGACAAACGATTGACATGTATTTCAAGAGCAAGGTCTCGCAGAACAAGTCAGTCCAGCTCTAAATAAACCGCACGGGACTGGGGACTACCGGATGGGTTGTGTTGACGAGAACGAGTTATAACAAGTGTAAACTCAGGAATACGGATATTGATATTTCTGTCAGGTGATAAAGGTTGTTTACTTGTAAACCTACAAACGTAGAACCGAAACGGTTGGTTAAGCTCCAAATTGGGAAAGAGTTTAAAATTTGCTAAATTATAAACTTCGTTTCAATCACAAGGTGTAAATATGCGATAAGGTTTTTGTTTTTGTTGTTTCCAATGCACGAGTATCAAATGCTCGTCAAATGGCCGCTGTCTCGTGTGAAGAGACTGGGTACTATTGCTATTTTGAAGAATTTTATTTATTGCTTGGGGAGTCGTGGGAACTATTTGCATTGTACTACGAAACCTCGGTTATGCGTTTCTCCGCCTGGGTTATTTTAGGTTATTTATATTTTTTGCCCCGCTTAGTGGTTAGTGCGTGTATAGAAGTATAGAACGTAAGGTCTGTGAACTGACTCAAACGTCAAACTTTTCATGAGCCGAATCTCTCACACCGTTACGCTATTTGGCTCACGGGAACTTCAGCGCGTTTGATAAGTTCATTACAACATAATTCTCGTTTGGTTTTAACCTGGAAGTGAAACTTCGCTAATTCAAACGCTGACCTTTTCATGATCCGATCGTAATGCGCAGATTGACATAACTTAATGTTTGTACCCCGCGAGCTCTTAGGCCAAGTCCAGACGCCGTACTTCACAGTCACATGAGCCGAATCGAATGCAAATGAGAAAAATCCTTTGTTCTCCCTCGTTAGCATTTGATTCGGCTCGTGTGAAGTACGGCATCTGAACTTGGCCTTACATGTAAACCTTTAGCTAAAAGCGAGAACATGGCCAGGATTCACTGATTTCTACGTTTGTCTTCAGGGTATATGCCGTAACTAAGTTAGCTCTGAAATTCTGCCATTCTTACATTCGGTTCATGAAAAGTTCTACGCGTAACAGATCATGGACTTTTTCCGTGGATAGCTTTGCCTAAGGAATATTTCGTTATTGCCTTGTACAAATATGCTTATGATAAATTTTAAAAAAGGAAAACAACAATTTATATGAAGGGAAGTTTTTGCAAAAGGCGTTAAAAAGAAGAGATAAGATTTTTATAAGAATAAATATTTCGTTATTTTTTAGAGTTGAAATTTTAACTTATAACACATACATTTGCTTGAATTAAAATTTACATAATCGATGCTGGATACATTTAACGATTCTGCGCAGGGAAAAATTATATTAAAATGCTATGCTTTCCAATAAAATGTCATTATTGGAAATGTCAAAATTTTGAAAGTGCTAAAAAAAAATGAAAAAAGAAATTATTAAAAAAACTTAACTGTGAAATCTTTCCATGGTGTCAAGTTGTTTATTAAAGCCGTAGTTCTTTCCCCCTCTCCTCTTTGTATTTTCTATACCCATTGCGGACATGTAGAACCGAAATTTCCAAGGAAAGTTTCTGGAAAAACCGAAATTTAAGAACCGGCCACCACCATTTTGAATGAGGGTAAGCAGTGACTTATGGGATTTAAGCAGCGTGAAGTGACGTATGGTATCAGCTAAAAAACACTCGTGCACCGAAAAAAAATTATTTTTCAGGAAAAATTAATTCATGTACGAGGTGAAAGGAATAGAAAAACCTGATTCAAGTAAAATTAACTCCAAGACGTTAACTAATTCAAGAAGAGGAAGTAGTTATGTAACACCAAACAACGTATTATGCAACCAGTTTTAGTAATTCTGTGTTCGAAAAAAAATAGCAATTTTGGCCTGAACGGGTCCCCGTAGCCAAACTTCCGGAAGGAAAATCAATAAAACGAAAATTCTTGATAAAAATGTCCAAAAATTTGGTTATTAACTTCACTAGGTTATCGTCGGGTGCTTTCCATTGGATGAAAAATACTGGTTCGAATTTCCGAAAATTTCCAATAAATGGAACGGTGTTTTCCGGGTATTTCGGGAAAAAGGAAAACCTGGCGAAGAGTATTTAAATTTTCGGAAATTTCTTACCAAAGATTTTCCGTTCCATTTGATTTTCCTCCCGAATTTCCAGACTTTTCTGTTGATTGGTTCACATTTGGGAAATTCAACAACTTCTGGAGTTTCTGCAATCATTTCCAGGAAATTTCCGCACCATCTCTCCCTTACCACATTTTCAAGATTTTAGTCCAATGGAAAGCTCCCCACTCCCTGAAATTGCGGGAAACTTTTCCATTCTTCACTGGAAATTTCGGAAATTCAAAATTACAGACAGAAAGTGGACAACAGTTAAACTGGAACGATACTTTGCCAACAAAGCAAATAATAAAAGATCTTCAGCAGGTTGTTGGTAAGGTGGATAACGCTATCCAGCGGATAGCGTGGTTTGTTTAGTTCACACTTATCCGTTACCGAGTAGTGATTTATCTGGTGCATAGCGTTACCCAGCCTTGGAACAACCGAGGCCTGAAGGAAAACTAGCGTGCGTGTCACGCATTCAAAGGGAGAGGGAGAGGGACTAAAAAGCGCCAAGCGCGGTCGGAGGGAGAGGGACGGGAACGCCTGGAAGCACGCCCAATGTTTTTGTCATTCCGTCTAATCAGAATTGCGCGGCTAGGTCCTTCATGTTTTTCTCGCCTACTTGCCACGAGGATATTGCAAAATTAAACATAAAGCCACTATAAAAACCGATTTAAAAGATTGAAAGCCAAGCCGAGGTCGTCTGAAAAAGAAAATAACCGTACTGTTCAGATTTTGCCATGGAAGTCATAGTAATATTAACTATGATGCAATGAAATCTCGTTTAAATTTGTTCAGCATTCTCAGATTCCTTCAATGATTGGACAATTATAACTACAATTATATCGAATTTGCTTCTTCGACATGCCCGATCTGTCCAGCTTTTAATTTACGACAAATTATACAATTACAGGCTGGGAAATTCATGGCCTCGATTACAGCAATCTGGTTGTTTGCAATACCGTTTAATGATATGACCAGAAGAAGGGGTGGCGAGTGGTCCTTCAAAAACCATAACTCTCGCAAAATTTTCGTTGAATTACGCCGGGTCTCGCAGTCTCGCTTTTAGCGGTTACTAGTATCAGTGTGCGTCTTACAGTCTAGCTTTTTTCGCAATTCTCGAAAGGCTAAGAGTCTCGAAGTTTGATTTGTTCTTCCTTTATTTTGATAACGTCTGAACGTCTCTAGGTCGCATTTAAAACAACGGTACGGTTCGAACACTAGACAAGACAAGACAACTTTATTACATTTTTTGCACTTAATACAGTAGACAGATCTGGCACCGCAGGTAGCAAAAGCTAATCGAGTCGGGCCAGGAACAAAAATAAATGACATCTGCTAGCCTTTCTAATACGTGGATTTTGATTGGTCATTATAACCACTCTTGATCAGATGGTATCTTTTCCGTTTATTAAAATGTGGTCTTATGAAGTATAACAACGATAAGCTAAAGTTGAGGGTGTTTTTTGGTCATACCATTGTCATGGTAACATATTGTGGCACAAAAGTGAATCAAAACGACTTGTTCACCAATGATTGGGACGATTTTTGATACCGAGACCAAGCATCAACCGATCAAGAGTAGTTATAATGATCCAATCAAAACCACTGGAAGACTCGGTTTCACAACTGAAGTAGTCAAATATCGCAGGAACGCTATTCTTGCTTTCTAGCGAAGACTTTGCATTTATACCCGGCGTTCACCAGTCTTAGAAGAAATGCAAAATTCAAGCCTCGGCCGGGTCCTCTCGCAACCAACACGAGCAGTTTTCCATGGCCCGTCGGAAAACGACCATCAGATCTTTTCCTTTTTGTTAAAGAGCTGTTTGATTGCTTTCACAGTAGCTCTACATTCAACTCGTACTTAAAAGTGAAAATCGAAAATCGGAGTCATAAGAGGAATCATTAGCTCAGCGGCATCGGAGTCGCTTAAAGTCGCTTACGATCCGGTGAAAATTAGATTGTTGGAGTCGAAGAACCAACCAATCACAAGGCCCGGAATCGAGCATTGTGATTGGCTCATTCTTTGGCTTCTGCTTACGACTACGACAATCTACAATTGTGCACAAAAGTCCTTGGGGCATCTGGCGTGTGCGCAGAAGCGCCAAAAGTGCAAATTTGTCTTAGGCCGCTTTTGTCCACTATTGGCTGAATTTCAGCTGAGAAATGAAAGGTCACTTTTCAGTGGTTTTTCACATTCTAAATAAGTTTTTTTTGTTCTCGACTCTGTGTATAAATCGTAATACAATGACTATTTTTGAGCTATTTTGTGGAATTTGTTTCATCTCGGACTCGCGCGAGCGGTATTCACGGAAAGGAAAAGGGGGAGTCAGGAACAGGCATAAAAGAACATGGTGCACATGACAAGAATTTCCGTCTAACAGTGAGCAAAAGTCTTGTTTCCGTTAAGAAAACGGACGGTTTTCACCCGGGGAAATAGCGCAGAAATTTCCAATCTCGAAGTCATCCGCAGCACGAAAATGTGACACATGCAGTGAACGGGATTCGCAAACTATAATTTTATCGAAAGGGTAACGAACCAAACATTAGAAAGTTGAGTTCTTACGTAAGCGACGGAGACATAAGCAGATTAGGTGCTTCCGACTCCGTCAGATTGATTTTCACTACATCGTTTCACTCTACACTTCGATCTGGGATTATGACTCCGACTACGACTAAGACGCTTGGCACTGTAATTTAAAATGACATCCCTCCTACCAATCAGAGCAATCTTAAATAATTCTGATCAATCATGGAGAGCCAAATAATGATTGGTGAAGCGCTAAACTCCGGTGAGGCAGCTTGGGCTTTACTGCAGTATGTCAAACACGAGACAGTTTTTCATCGAGAAGTCTAAACACGTAGAAGAGAGTTGAAAATATGACGCGCAAAGATATTTTTGACGAAATTTTATGTGCTGGGATAGCAGCTGAAACGAAAAACAAAAACTAAGGAGTAAACGGAGAAGTAAATCGTCAAAATCTATGCTAATCAGTTAAGACCGGGTATCCAAACCTCCTTCACAGTTGTGATTTTCTTTACATTCAAAGAACACATGTATTTAAATAAATAATAAATAAATAGATATAAATAAATAAATGCCTTTGAAATACTTCTCTCTCACTAAGGTTTTGCAACGCGCTCTTGCAAATAATCATTCGATTACAATTTAGTTTTTTAATTTTTTTTGTTGATATCCAAAGTTATTCAAAGACACAGAACAATTAGCAAGGCGCGAGTCAAGGTCTTCCTCTTATGTCTATCTGTAAGAAACATAAAGTGACACGAAAACTTAAAGCCTGTCTTTGAGTCCAAGTAGTTAGTGTTCGGAAAGGCTTCTTCAGTTGTTTGCAACAACAAAGATCACTTCGTTTCTCTTTTTCCCAAAATGGAGAAGGTTCTCATACCTCGCGGTAAAAACCACTTGTTTGTCGTACTTTATCCCTTCACTATCCAAAATTCTCTTCAACTTGAAGACTTCTTCCTGCCACTTCTCGTCATTAGCAAACCCCTCAAAGCTTGACACGTAGGCGAAGTGTTCAGCCACGTCTTGGATGAACAGACCGCTCTCGCTTGGCGCTGGTGGTCGGTTTGCGTTCTCGTGCGGCAGATGAAGCGACGCAACAAACTCGCTTTCGACCCACTCTCCGTTCTTCCCGAGTTCTACTCGAACTTTAAGCGGACATGTCAACTCCATGAACTTCTCCGGGCCGTTTCTGCCATTGAAATAGCGACCGAGGATCTTTTCCCCCTTGCTAAGCGCTTTGCTGTGTTCCATGTTCTCTAAACGTGCCGAAATCCAAGTGGAGTTTTCATACTGTCGATACTCGTAATCTCTCGTAAAGTTCATGACGCGGAACTTTGGACCATCTCTGCCTCGATAATACTTGGGTTTTCGAAAAGCCTCTATATCTTCTTCCTCCTCCCCGTCTAATTGATCAGTAGAAACGAAAACTCCCATCTTAGCAGTTATCTAACTTCGGGCGGCGAAACAAACATTACATTTGTAAAAGATATCTCTTACATGTAATTAACAACGTGAGACGAAACCTCAAACACCTTTTGTGGGCTGCATGAATGCCTTGAGAATAAATGTAAACTTCGTACTTAATTATTATTACAATCGTCTATAGGTGCTTGAAGGATCTCACAAAAACTGTTTTTGTTTGATATGTTTAATAGTTAATAAATCCCAAACACGGTCTCAGTCTATCATAGCAACGAAATTGTATCAAGCAAAACTTGTACATGCAGTATTGGTTCTATTTAATAGGGTCGATCTAATCCTGGTACCCTTTAATTTAGGCTTTTTTTTAGTTTTAAAACGAAAAATCCCAAAACAAATTATAGCAGTAAAGTTGATGGGACTGTAGCACGAATTTCATTAAAACTTAAACAAATGAAGAAGCCTAAGCCGTGTATTACACTGTGATAAAACACGACGGGCATTTGAGAACACGAGGGAAAGGTAGAAACTTACAGCACAAGCGGCAGGCGAGTGTCGTCAACATTTCTCGAGTGTTCTGAAACATCCGGAGTGTTTTAATCACAGTGCGCTACAGCGTAATACACGGCTTAGGCTTCTTCATTTGCTTTCTGATATACATATAAAGCGAATGTGGCGAAAAACAATAAAACACGGTTTTTCTATGCTATGTACTTTGACCAATCAGAGGACACACAGCGTCCTATCGTTATCACAAAGTGATTTAAATAATTTATTTGAAAATTGCAGGGAAATTGTCAGGGTAATGTTATCATCGACAAACACTCGTTAAGGTAATTCCCCTGAAATAAAACTGACAATAGATTTTCGTTCAAACTTTGCCCACTGAATATTTATCATTTGAGAACTTCAATTTTGAAATAAAAAAGGGGGGTGCCCATACTCATTAAGGAGGACTGGGGCATTGAAAATGACCCATTTTGGCATTATGTAACGCTTATTACAAGAACGCATTCCCAGTAATAATTGTAAATTTTTGTGACCGAGACTCATGAGAACACGCATTAAACTGGAGTCAATGCGTTGTATCGGACACAAATAAACTTTTTAAGTTTGATTTAGACAGAAAGCTGAATCCTTGATTAAAATTTTAACCAAATTTCTTGACATGGTTACCATAGGTCAAAATAGAAAAGACCACAGTTTACTTGCTATTTTCGCTATTTATTCAATTTTCAGCAATAGAAATCAGATCAGTCTTTCCTCAAGCAAAGTTTATGATAAGTTGATTACAATGACCGGAAAAAAAATTGGGGTGCCCATGCTCGTTGGTGAGCTATAGCCATTTTTCAACTGAAAGAGCTCAATATCAAGGCAAATCCGCCATGTTTTCAATGTGCGCGTGCACGAGAGCGCGCTAAATGACGCCATAAATTATGCGCAGAAAGGATGCGCAGTGCAATTGTGAGGAATAACCTTGATTGCTTTCACTTTTGTTATATTTGGGTGGAAAACAAATGAAAATAGAATGAATAATTTTTCGTGTTCTTTATTCGCTCAGTTCTTTAGTCGCTCATTCATTTATGAAAGAATTAGTACACTATAAATACAAATCATTATACGCTTAGAAAATAACCCAAAGACACTGAAAATGCTCTCTCAGTCGCCCGCGTATTTTAAACACCACTTTCCATTTCAGGACTTTCAGTAGTATAGTTTAAAACGGAACTGACCAAAAGAATTTTCAACTAGACAACACTTAATATGCAGAATTTAACATTCAAAGCAAACGCAAGACCAACGAATTTAGAAGCTAAAGTCCCATTCGGGCTCGGTCCACACTATTTGAAAACTAACGGAGGATTCACTCTGAAAACACATCAACGTTTCCAATCTCGTTCCCAGGGTCTCTCATCTTACTAGGGGACGGTAAGATAAGAGAGCCTGGGAACAAGGTTGATGTTTTCCATTCACACTGCGCCGGAAAAATTTAAAAACGTATCAATTACCGACCGGTCATTTCGGATTTGTGTGTGAAGAAAACTCGGTCAGGGAAACGATACAATTATCGTGGCGCCATCGTTTTCGTAGCCTGCGTCACAGACAGACAAAACCGCGGATTTCGTGACACGTCCGGCTGCAACGCAGGCTATCAGTTTCGAAGAGCTTCGTACGTTTTGGTGACCGATGTAGTGTGAACGGTAGGCCAAACTGTGGCTAATTATCAGGGGCACCCAACCACCGTTTTATCTCAAATGCTTTTAAACGTTGTTTTAGGTTGTCTGGAGTATTTTTAAAGCTCCGTAGGTTAATTCTAGGTTGCACTAAAAAAATTTTATCTGTTCGGTTATTTTAGGGGAACTTGAGTATTCTCGAATTTATTAGGGCTCTTTTGTTCATTTCCCGAAAACCTTAGGTCTTATCGCCTTTCCGAAAATGATAGCTAACCTTTTTTCGGTACCCAAAACGACACTTTTAACAATCCGAAAACAACATACTTTAAATTTCTCATATCACGAAAATTCGAGGAGAGAATTCTCTCAAGAAAATTAGAGGGGATTAAAGGCCTTCCGAACAAATAATTTACCGAAGCGATCCGTTGGGTGCCCCTGAATTATTAAGTGGCGTTTCCATATTTCCGGCGGACACTGCCTCACGGATCAATGAATTAATATGTTGTCTTGCAATAGGGAGAGGCCGGTCTATATCAGTAGTATCGCCTCCATACATCTACTTTTAGGAATTTCACGCCGATGATCCTGATGGAAAATGAGTGCAGCAAGTTTCGCTTGAAAGCATTTCCGTTTCGTAAAAGGTCGATGCCATAATTGATAACCAAGCCTTTCAGAATAGACGATGTCGTATCTGCGTTAGTTTAGGCCTTTGCATGAGAAACTGATGATAATTTGTTGATGGAGTAGTAAAACGCATTCACTAAATGCTTAATTGTTCATATTCACACTGGTTTGCTTGCGGTTAGGTTTTATTTGTTGGTTGGGGCAACTCAGTAATTAGATTTTGCGGAGATTTGGCGGATCAACCAGTTAGTGTAGTGGTGACAAGATGGATGTTAGGAAACAAAAGTTCAAGGTTAGATACGTACTGGGTTATGATTGAAATATTTTCTTAGTGTCGCGTAAATTAATGGCATCGACCGTTTACGAAACGGACAACTGTTGAAGGCAAACGTCCTGTCGTCGCTTCAAGAACAACTTTTGAAGGCATCGTTTGAGGGAGATTTTATCTCTGAGCTTTCAGACTCCACACTAGAACTAAATTTATACCACTAAATTTATTATAATTTATATCATAAATTAAAACATTTCTTTGAGTTATTCGTTTTCCATCAATCGAGCGGTTGGATTTAGAATTTTTAATACCACAAGCGGAGTTCATTTAAAGGCTGTTTTTCTCTAGCGACTGAGTAGTAGTTGGAGTCGTAATCAGAAGCGTAGAGCGATACGACGGAGTCAGAAGCAGAACACTGATTCTGCTTATGACTCCGTCGCTTAACGATCAAGTGAAAACTAAATAATCGGAGTCGCAAGCAGAAAGGAAAGAATAAACCGATGACAAGGTTCGATTCCGGGCCTTGCGATAGGATGGTTCTTACGCTCTGCATCCGACTCCGCGCCGACAACCTAGTTTTCACTGGATCATAAGCGACGGAGTCGTAAACGGAATCCGAAGAAATGGAAACGTTCTGATTCTTCGATCTTCCGACTCCGATTCCGTCGAGATTATGACTCCGCTTTTAGTACGACTCCGATTTTCGATTTTCACTAGGTCATAAGGTCTCTTACGACTCCGACTCTCTCGCTAGTCGGAAACCCAGCCTAAATAAGTGATATTCCTCGTATGGCACGTGCAGCCTCTATCACTTGCTACACAGCCACGTGCCCTCATAACTCTCTTTACCAGTTGCTTCCCCGGCCACGTGACCATATTGCTCCACCTCTAGCTTCCGGCAACGTGCCTATTCAGTTTTGTTAGTTAGGCTTACCACTCGCTCCACATGCCAGATGCCCATTTAAGTTTGGACAAATTTATAATAATAAATTACACGATTACTGGACACACAGACGGCTTTGACCTTTTTCGCTATTTTGTAATAATATTACAAGAAATACCTGGTCAAAAGGAACGTTATTACAGTTTGCGTGGAATAGTGAAAAATTTAGCTGCCAGAAATTAACCTGATCATTTGCAATACTTTTCAATTTTCCCCAACCATACAAAAATCTTCTCTTTGGCTTGATACAAGCGATAGCTTATTAGTCGAGTGTTTTGTCCCTTCATTCAATTTGAGGGAAATTTTGTTGAAATCACGAAAGAAATTAAACACAACTGAGGCGCGCGTGCTTACCCCACGTGCAGTGTACCGTCCACGTGCGGGTGGCTCGTGTGAAAATATGGATAAACAATTCATCCAGACTGTTACCTTTATTTATCAGTTTCATCATACTTCCAGCGTACTTCCTTCCCTAAGTAGTTTGGCAGAGTGGTGAAATAAGACTGAACAATCCTTGGAAACGTTTTCTGGGCGACTGTGGTGAAGCTGAATTAGAAGTTCAGGAAAATTTGTTCCATTCAGGTGATTTTGCTACGTTTGCTATTCGTTCCATGCCGCTATATTATTGGCCTTAAATATAAGGAGCCGTTACTACCAAAAATGCAATCAATACAAACAGTCTAGAATGAACAGAAATGATTTAAACGTCCTTTGTTAGTTAGTTGGACCGGTTGTCTTTAGTGAAATGGAATCAGACTCAATCAGTAAATGGATTAGAACTTGAGTTTAAGAACTGTCAAGCCGCCCTTGTCGAAACGGTACGTTGAAGACACAAATGATTCCGTCTAAACGTAAATAGTTAAGTTCTAGTTTGTTAAATGGTATGACATAAAAAGAAGTGGTCATGTCAAAGAAAAAATATGCTACTTACATAGCTATCACTGTTCAAGCGGCACAGCGTATTTATAACTGGGTTAGAGTGATGTCAAATGCGTTAACAATACATGAAATGGCAAAGCATAATAACAATTGATACAGTTGGGTAAGATGGAATAGCTGAGCATGAAATGGCAAAGAGTAGAGGAAAACAGTTCAGAGTAAGGTCAAATGAATCAGCCGGATAAAATGGCATAGTATTTGATCTAGTTGTACAACGTAACATCAAATGGCACAGCTTTGCGTGAAATAGCTTAGCATACATTCAGACCGTGCAGCGTTATAAGCTAGTTTTCACTAGAGATAGAGGGCGACAGAGTCGTAGTCGGAGTCGTACTCAGCCGGAAGAGTAGAGTGATACGACCTATTAGGGACATACACGACGGCAATGGCGAGGACGACGCCAACTAAAAATGTGTTTCTATATTACTTTGGAATTTCTCATTTATTAAGATCTATTCAGTGTTTGTCGGTATTCAAACTTGCCCCTGCTGAATATGTTACGAATGCGTTCAGTTCCAAATAGAAATACGAAAAATTAGCCGTTTTGGTTCACGTTCTCCAAACAACGCAGAATTTGGTCATTTCACGTTGTTGTTTTGCAGAGGACGGCAACGAAATGTACAAAGAATTATAACACACGTGCACAGCTATTGTCTATTGTTTGGTGATGATCTCGTTGCCGTTGCCGTCGTGGTTTGCGTAAGGTCCCTAATTGATAAGCGTATAAGACTCCGTCGCTTACGGTCACGTGAAAACTTGTATCGTCGCAGTCGCAAGCAGAAGCGGAATGATAAACCAATGACAATGTTCGATTTCGGGCTTTGCTACTGGTTGGTTCCTAAGCTTCTGCTTCTGACTCTGACAACCAAGTTTTCACTGGATCCGTGATAAGCGACGGAGTCGCCGTAAACAGAATCGGATTCTTCCTACTCCGATTCCGTCGAGCTTATGACTCCGCTTACGATTCCGATTTTGGGTTTTCACTAGGTCATAAGCTCTCTTATGACTCCCACTACGACTCCGACTCCAACTGCGACTCCGACTCCGTCCCTAGCGAAAACCAGCCTTAACACCATATACACTGAACTCGGCTAGAGGCACTTGAATTGCTCAGCATACATCCAGACTGATTAGGGTAATAATAAGTTAACGGGACATTTTGTGAAATAGCTCAGCAATACAATGCATGAAAAATATCTTATGTTAAATAATGGAGTATTGCAACAAGTGGTTTAGGTCGTTTAGCGTGAAACTACCAAAAATACGATAAACCCTGAGAGCGAATTGAGACAGAGGTCGGTATGAAGTCAAAGTCGTGAAATTTTGGCGACAAACGTTGGGGAAGGTGTCCAACAACAAACTGTCCAATAGGAACGAGGTGTCAATAACAAACTGTCCAATAGGAACAAGGTGTTCAATAACAAACTGTCCAATAGTAACGAGGTGATCAATAACAAACTGTCTAATAGGAACGAGGTGTTCAATAACAAACTGTCTAATAGTAACGAGTGTTCAATAACAAACTGTCCAATAGGAACGAGGTGACCAATAACAAACTGTCCAATAGTAACAAGTGACCAATAACATACTGTCCAACAGGAACGAGGTGTCCAATAACAAACTGTCCAATAGGAACAAGGTGTCCGATAAACTGTCCAATAGGGACATGGTTTCCATTAACAAACTGTCCAATAGGAATGAGGTGTCCAATAACAAACTGTCATATAGGAACAAGGTGTTCAACAACTAACTATCGCACCAATACTGCACAAAGAAAAAAAAAAAAAAAAAAAAAAAGAAAAAATTAAAAAAAAAAAAAAAAAAAAAAAAAAAAAAAAAAAAAAAAAAAAAAAACAATCCAACAACAACTGACATCAGTCAAATGTGTATTTTTTGTATTTCTACAGCTAGATCATCTGCTGTTTATCTTTATTTCATGTCTCGTCTCTCTCCGTGAGGTTACTGCCCAATTGTTTTTCCTTCGTTTTGTAAGTTTTTCAGAATAAAAACTTGTGATAAAAAATGACGTTTCGATCTCCTTGAGATCATTTTCGGGGGCTTGAGAATGTCCAACGATAAAATATGTAAATACAAGCGCTAAAATATCAGTTTTAAAATACTAAACTATAAAAAAAAGTTTTGCACGGATTGAATCAGGCTTTTTGTCTAAAGTTGTCTTAATTTCCTTTATAAAGAGCCTCTCCTAGATCAGGCAATCAAATTTACTTTGGCACTTTCTCAGGAAATCACGATATATGTCACTTGGGACTGTTCCATGTTGCAAAAGAAAAGAAATCTGACTGCAAAGAAATAGAATAGAAATTTTGCAAGACAAATATAAATAATGTTCTTGTTTGCACTGGCTTGGTTTAAACACGACATAAATTTGGAACAGATTTTTATCCTCGGACTCAAAAGTTTCAGCTAGTCTCTCGTAGGTATTGCTTCTACGGCACGTTCGCACTTTCGCAATAATGCACTTTTCGCAGAGAGTGTGGAACAAAATGGGTGATAAACGCAGTGCATTCGTGTCGATCGTTATCCAGTCGGGTTGACGAGTACCCAGATCATGACCAAGCATAGGCATAGGTTGGGGGAGGGGGACCTTAATGCTCGAAAAAATCACACAGTGCCCGAAAGCGTGAGTGTTGTTCAAACGCATTTAAATCGCAGTAAAAACAAAAACATTCACAATTCTCACGTCTACTGAAACTGTTTTCATTCCAAATATAGTTATTTTGAGACCTCGCATACTTATTGAACGCGATCGACAGCCTAGTAAAATCAGAAACTTATGTATGTGCGGCCCCAAAGCCATTTTGATCATTAG
>JAHPZR010000686.1:0-20000 GCA_019787425.1 Platygyra sinensis | reverse complement strand
TATTTTGGCCCTTTCGCCGTTACCCAACATAGCGTTGCGTGACGGAGCATCAAATGTGACTCTTCCTGTCTTAATGTCAAACGCACGTGAACAACAACAACAAGTTTAGCCTTTAAAAAAACTGACCCAGGATTACCGAGAGTTTTGATTTGACTTTTGTAACTTTTCGGTGAGGTTTTCTGTTTATACTGTTCGTCCTTCAGTTTTGAACTTGACTAAGCTCAAACTACTCAAAACGAACGCGGTAAAAACAGTTTTACACAAGAAAAATAAATACTCCGGTTAACTTTTAATCCTGGGTTAGCGTTAATCGGCTTTCGAACAACCCGGCTCAAACAGCATAATTTGTTGCGTACTCCCCTCGGGAGCGTCTCGCAAAAATGAAGAATTACGCCTGTTGTGTTCGCATGCTACAATATGTTTGGATCGTACAATGTTGTTTTCTTCGCATTCTATGAATGAACACCGACACAAATCGTGATTACAATTCATGTCAGAGGGACCCAAATTGTTTTAGTTTTTTCTTTTGTCTTTTCCCTATTTTTATAAATAAAAAAAGAGACTGCGCTTCCTCGGGAGGGGGTGTGCGGTGTGCGGTGTGCGGTGTGCGATGTGCTTTGTGCGGCTCGCTTCCCAAAACTCTTACCCTATTTATGACCCTAAATCAATGCCCTGTTTTCAGACTTGCCTTATCATAGTTTCCTAGCTCAGACCGATGAGGAGCTTTGATCGCGGTCTTATCTTATCGATAATGATGAAAAAGCTAGTAGCGTCTTCTAAAAAGCATGCAAAAACCAGACCTTACTAATGATCAAAATGGCTTTGGGGCCGCACATACATAAGTTTCTGATTTTACTAGGCTGTCGATCGCGTTCAATAAGTATGCGAGGTCTCAAAATAACTATATTTGGAATGAAAACAGTTTCAGTAGACGTGAGAATTGTGAATGTTTTTGTTTTTACTGCGATTTAAATGCGTTTGAACAACACTCACGCTTTCGGGCACTGTGTGATTTTTTCGAGCATTAAGGTCCCCTCCCCCAACCTATGCCTATGCTTGGTCATGATATGGGTACTCGTCAACCCGACTGGATAACGAACGACACAATGCACTGCGTTTATCACCCATTTTGTTCCACACTCTCTGCGAAAAGTGCATTATTGCGAAAGTGCGAACGGGCCGTAGAAGCAATACCTACGAGAGACTAGCTGAAACTTTTGAGTCCGAGGATAAAAATCTGTTCCAAATTTATGTCGTGTTTAAACCAAGCCAGTGCAAACAAGAACATTATTTATATTTGTCTTGCAAAATTTCTATTTCTATTTCTTTTGCAGTCAGATTTCTTTTCTTTTGCAACATGGAACAGTCCCAAGTGACATATATCGTGATTTCCTGAGAAAGTGCCAAAGTAAATTTGATTGCCTGATCTAGGAGAGGCTCTTTATAAAGGAAATTAAGACAACTTTAGACAAAAAGCCTGATTCAATCCGTGCAAAACTTTTTTTATAGTTTAGTATTTTAAAACTGATATTTTAGCGCTTGTATTTACATATTTTATCGTTGGACATTCTCAAGCCCCCGAAAATGATCTCAAGGAGATCGAAACGTCATTTTTTATCACAAGTTTTTATTCTGAAAAACTTACAAAACGAAGGAAAAACAATTGGGCAGTAACCTCACGGAGAGAGACGAGACATGAAATAAAGATAAACAGCAGATGATCTAGCTGTAGAAATACAACAAAATACACATTTGACTGATTGTCAGTTTGTTGTTGGATTGTTTGTGCAGTATTATTGGATAGTTAGTTGTTGAACACCTTGTTCCTATATGACAGTTTGTTATTGGACACCTCATTCCTATTGGACAGTTTGTTAATGGAAACCATGTCCCTATTGGACAGTTTATCGGACACCTTGTTCCTATTGGACAGTTTGTTATTGGACACCTCGTTCCTATTGGACAGTTTGTTATTGGTCACTTGTTACTATTGGACAGTTTGTTATTGGTCACTTGTTACTATTGGACAGTTTGTTATTGGCCACTTGTAACTATTAGACAGTTTGTTATTGAACACCTCGTTCCTATTAGACAGTTTGTTATTGAACACCTCGTTCCTATTGGACAGTTTGTTATTGAACACCTTGTTCCTATTGGACAGTTTGTTATTGGACACCTCGTTCCTATTGGACAGTTTGTTATTGAACACCTCGTTCCTATTAGACAGTTTGTTATTGAACACCTCGTTCCTGTTAGACAGTTTGTTATTGAACACCTCGTTCCTATTGGACAGTTTGTTATTGAACACCTCGTTCCTATCAGACAGTTTGTTATTGGTCACTTGTTACTATTGGACAGTTTGTTATTGGACACCTCGTTCCTATTGGACAGTTTGTTATTGAACCCTTGTTCCTATAAGACAGTTTGTTGTTGGACACCTTCCCCAACGTTTGTGGCCAAAATTTCACGACTTTGACGTCATACCGACCTCTGTCTCAATTCGCTCTCAGGGTTTATCGTATTTTTGGTAGTTTCACGCTAAACGACCTAAACCACTTGTTGCAATACTCCATTATTTAACATAAGATATTTTTCATGCATTGTATTGCTGAGCTATTTCACAAAATGTCCCGTTAACTTATCATTACCCTAATCAGTCTGGATGTATGCTAAGCAATTCAAGTGCCTCTAGCCGAGTTCAGTGTATATGGTCTTAAGGCTGGTTTTCGCTAGGGACGGAGTCGGAGTCGCAGTTGGAGTCGGAGTCGTAGTGGGAGTCATAAGAGAGCTTATGACCTAGTGAAAACCCAAAATCGGAATCGTAAGCGGAGTCATAAGCTCGACGGAATCGGAGTAGGAAGATTCCGATTCTGTTTACGGCGACTCCGTCGCTTATCACGGATCCAGTGAAAACTTGGTTGTCAGAGTCAGAAGCAGAAGCTTAGGAACCAACCAGTAGCAAAGCCCGAAATCGAACATTGTCATTGGTTTATCATTAGGGACCTTACGCAAACCACGACGGCAACGGCAACGAGATCATCACCAAACAATAGACAATAGACCTTTTTCGCTTGTACATTTTGTTTTCCCAATACAGATCATGTGATGATACTCAGGAGATTTGATCCTTTGTTTTGTTCATTAAACAGGGTACATGCAAGCATGAATATGTCTGCATGTACTCTTTTTAATGAACAAGACAAAGGATCAAATCTCCTGAGTATCATCACATGATCTGTATTGGGAAAACAAAATGTACAAGCGAAAAAGGTCTATAGCTGTGCACGTGTGTTATAATTCTTTGTACATTTCGTTGCCGTCCTCTGCAAAACAACAACGTGAAATGACCAAATTCTGCGTTGTTTGGAGAACGTGAACCAAAACGGCTAATTTTTCGTATTTCTATTTGGAACTGAACGCATTCGTAGCATATTCAGCAGGGGCAAGTTTGAATATCGACAAACACTGAATAGATCTTAATAAATGAGAAATTCCAAAGTAATATAGAAACACAATTTTAGTTGGCGTCGTCCTCGCCATTGCCGTCGTGTACGTCCCTAATAGGTCGTATCACTCTACGCTTCCGGCTGAGTATACGACTCCGACTACGACTCTGTCGCCCTCTATCTCTAGTGAAAACTAGCTTATAACGCTGCACGGTCTGAATGTATGCTAGGCTATTTCACGCAAAGCTGTGCCATTTGATGTTACGTTGTACAACTAGACCAAATACTATGCCATTTTATCCGGCTGATTCATTTGACCTTACTCTGAACTGTTTTCCTCTACTCTTTGCCATTTCATGCTCAGCTATTCCATCTTACCCAACTGTATCAATTGTTATTATGCTTTGCCATTTCATGTATTGCTAACGCATTTGACATCACTCTAACCCAGTTATAAATACGCTGTGCCGCTTGAACAGTGATAGCTATATAGGTAGCATATTTTTTCTTTGACATGACCACTTCTTTTTATGTCATACCATTTAACAAACTAGAACTTAACTATTTACGTTTAGACGGAATCATTTGTGTCTTCGACGTACCGTTTCGACAAGGGCGGCTTGACAGTTCTTAAACTGAAGTTCTAAACCATTTACTGGTTGAGTCTGATTCCATTTCACTAAAGACAACCGGTCCAACTAACTAACAAAGGACGTTTAAACCATTTCTGTTCATTCTAGACTGTTTGTATTGATTGCATTTTTGGTAGTAACGGCTCCTTATATTTAAGGCCAATAATATAGCGGCAGGGAACGAATAGATAGCAAAATCACCTGTATGGAACAAATTTTCCTGAACTTCTAATTCAGCGTCACCACAGTCGCCCAGAAAACGTTTCCAAGGATTGTTCAGTCTTATTTCACCACTCTGCCAAACTACTTAGGGAAGGAAGTACGATGGAAGTATGATGAAACTGATAAATAAAGGTAACAGTCTGGATGAATTGTTTATCCATATTTTCACACGAGCCACCCGCACGTGCACGGTACACTGCACGTGGGGTAAGCACGCGCGCCTCAGTTGTGTTTAATTTCTTTCGTGATTTCAACAAAATTTCCCTCAAATTGAATGAAGGGACAAAACACTCGACTAATAAGTTATCGCTTGTATCAAGCCAAAGAGAAGATTTTTGTATGGTTGGGGAAAATTGAAAAGTATTGCTAATGATCAGGTTTAATTTGAGAACAAGATTCTGGCAGCTAAATTTTTCACTATTCCACGCAAACTGTAATAACGTTCCTTTTGACCAGGTATTTCTTGTAATATTATTACAAAATAGCGAAAAAGGTCAAAGCCGTCTGTGTGTCCAGTAATCGTGTAATTTATTATTATAAATTTGTCCAAACTTAAATGGGCATCTGGCATGTGGAGTGAGTGGTAAGCCTAACTAACAAAACTGAATAGGCACGTTGCCGGAAGCTAGAGGTGGAGCAATATGGTCACGTGGCCGGGGAAGCAACTGGTAAAGAGAGTTATGAGGGCACGTGGCTGTGTAGCAAGTGATAGAGGCTGCACGTGCCATACGAGGAATATCACTTATTTAGGCTGGGTTTCCGACTAGCGAGGGAGTCGGAGTCGTAAGAGACCTTATGACCTAGTGAAAATCGAAAATCGGAGTCGTACTAA
The DNA here is from genome assembly GCA_019787425.1 of Platygyra sinensis. Taxonomy (NCBI): domain Eukaryota; kingdom Metazoa; phylum Cnidaria; class Anthozoa; order Scleractinia; family Merulinidae; genus Platygyra; species Platygyra sinensis. Next base: position 14,868 of record JAHPZR010000686.1, on the reverse strand, counting down.
AAGCGGAGTCATAATCTCGACGGAATCGGAGTCGGAAGATCGAAGAATCAGAACGTTTCCATTTCTTCGGATTCCGTTTACGACTCCGTCGCTTATGATCCAGTGAAAACTAGGTTGTCGGCGCGGAGTCGGATGCAGAGCGTAAGAACCATCCTATCGCAAGGCCCGGAATCGAACCTTGTCATCGGTTTATTCTTTCCTTTCTGCTTGCGACTCCGATTATTTAGTTTTTCACTTGATCGTTAAGCGACGGAGTCATAAGCAGAATCAGTGTTCTGCTTCTGACTCCGTCGTATCGCTCTACGCTTCTGATTACGACTCCAACTACTACTCAGTCGCTAGAGAAAAACAGCCTTTAAATGAACTCCGCTTGTGGTATTAAAAATTCTAAATCCAACCGCTCGATTGATGGAAAACGAATAACTCAAAGAAATGTTTTAATTTATGATATAAATTATAATAAATTTAGTGGTATAAATTTAGTTCTAGTGTGGAGTCTGAAAGCTCAGAGATAAAATCTCCCTCAAACGATGCCTTCAAAAGTTGTTCTTGAAGCGACGACAGGACGTTTGCCTTCAACAGTTGTCCGTTTCGTAAACGGTCGATGCCATTAATTTACGCGACACTAAGAAAATATTTCAATCATAACCCAGTACGTATCTAACCTTGAACTTTTGTTTCCTAACATCCATCTTGTCACCACTACACTAACTGGTTGATCCGCCAAATCTCCGCAAAATCTAATTACTGAGTTGCCCCAACCAACAAATAAAACCTAACCGCAAGCAAACCAGTGTGAATATGAACAATTAAGCATTTAGTGAATGCGTTTTACTACTCCATCAACAAATTATCATCAGTTTCTCATGCAAAGGCCTAAACTAACGCAGATACGACATCGTCTATTCTGAAAGGCTTGGTTATCAATTATGGCATCGACCTTTTACGAAACGGAAATGCTTTCAAGCGAAACTTGCTGCACTCATTTTCCATCAGGATCATCGGCGTGAAATTCCTAAAAGTAGATGTATGGAGGCGATACTACTGATATAGACCGGCCTCTCCCTATTGCAAGACAACATATTAATTCATTGATCCGTGAGGCAGTGTCCGCCGGAGAAATATGGAAACGCCACTTAATAATTCAGGGGCACCCAACGGATCGCTTCGGTAAATTATTTGTTCGGAAGGCCTTTAATCCCCTCTAATTTTCTTGAGAGAATTCTCTCCTCGAATTTTCGTGATATGAGAAATTTAAAGTATGTTGTTTTCGGATTGTTAAAAGTGTCGTTTTGGGTACCGAAAAAAGGTTAGCTATCATTTTCGGAAAGGCGATAAGACCTAAGGTTTTCGGGAAATGAACAAAAGAGCCCTAATAAATTCGAGAATACTCAAGTTCCCCTAAAATAACCGAACAGATAAAATTTTTTTAGTGCAACCTAGAATTAACCTACGGAGCTTTAAAAATACTCCAGACAACCTAAAACAACGTTTAAAAGCATTTGAGATAAAACGGTGGTTGGGTGCCCCTGATAATTAGCCACAGTTTGGCCTACCGTTCACACTACATCGGTCACCAAAACGTACGAAGCTCTTCGAAACTGATAGCCTGCGTTGCAGTCGGACGTGTCACGAAATCCGCGGTTTTGTCTGTCTGTGACGCAGGCTACGAAAACGATGGCGCCACGATAATTGTATCGTTTCCCTGACCGAGTTTTCTTCACACACAAATCCGAAATGACCGGTCGGTAATTGATACGTTTTTAAATTTTTCCGGCGCAGTGTGAATGGAAAACATCAACCTCGTTCCCAGGCTCTCTTATCTTACCGTCCCCTAGTAAGATGAGAGACCCTGGGAACGAGATTGGGAAAACGTTTGATGTGTTTTCAGAGTGAATCCTCCGTTAGTTTTCAAATAGTGTGGACCGAGCCCGAATGGGACTTTAACTTCTAAATTCGTTGGTCTTGCAGTTTGCTTTGAATGTTAAATTCTGCATATTAAGTGTTGTCTAGTTGAAAATTCTTTTGGTCAGTTCCGTTTTAAACTATACTACTGAAAGTCCTGAAATGGAAAGTGGTGTTTAAAATACGCGGGCGACTGAGAGAGCATTTTCAGTGTCTTTGGGTTATTTTCTAAGCGTATAATGATTTGTATTAATAGTGTACTAATTCTTTCATAAATGAATGAGCGACTAAAGAACTGAGCGAATAAAGAACACGAAAAATTATTCATTCTATTTTCATTTGTTTTCCACCCAAATATAACAAAAGTGAAAGCAATTAACGAGTGTTTGTCGATGATAACATTACCCTGACAAATTTCCCTGCAATTTTCAAATAAATTATTTAAATCACTTTGTAATAACGATAGGACGCTGTGTGTCCTCTGATTGGTCAAAGTACATAGCATAGAAAAACCGTGTTTTATTGTTTTTCGCCACATTCGCTTTATATGTATATCAGAAAGCAAATGAAGAAGCCTAAGCCGTGTATTACGCTGTAGCGCACTGTGATTAAAACACTCCGGATGTTTGAGAACACTCGAGAAATGTTGACGACACTCGCCTGCCGCTTGTGCTGTAAATTTCTACCTTTCCCTCGTATTCTCAAATGCCCGTCGTGTTTTATCACAGTGTAATACACGGCTTAGGCTTCTTCATTTGTTTAAGTTTTAATGAAATTCGTGCTACAGTCCCATCAACTTTACTGCTATAATTTGTTTTGGGATTTTTCGTTTTAAAACTAAAAAAAAGCCTAAATTAAAGGGTACCAGGATTAGATCGACCCTATTAAATAGAACCAATACTGCATGTACAAGTTTTGCTTGATACAATTTCGTTGCTATGATAGACTGAGACCGTGTTTGGGATTTATTAACTATTAAACATATCAAACAAAAACAGTTTTTGTGAGATCCTTCAAGCACCTATAGACGATTGTAATAATAATTAAGTACGAAGTTTACATTTATTCTCAAGGCATTCATGCAGCCCACAAAAGGTGTTTGAGGTTTCGTCTCACGTTGTTAATTACATGTAAGAGATATCTTTTACAAATGTAATGTTTGTTTCGCCGCCCGAAGTTAGATAACTGCTAAGATGGGAGTTTTCGTTTCTACTGATCAATTAGACGGGGAGGAGGAAGAAGATATAGAGGCTTTTCGAAAACCCAAGTATTATCGAGGCAGAGATGGTCCAAAGTTCCGCGTCATGAACTTTACGAGAGATTACGAGTATCGACAGTATGAAAACTCCACTTGGATTTCGGCACGTTTAGAGAACATGGAACACAGCAAAGCGCTTAGCAAGGGGGAAAAGATCCTCGGTCGCTATTTCAATGGCAGAAACGGCCCGGAGAAGTTCATGGAGTTGACATGTCCGCTTAAAGTTCGAGTAGAACTCGGGAAGAACGGAGAGTGGGTCGAAAGCGAGTTTGTTGCGTCGCTTCATCTGCCGCACGAGAACGCAAACCGACCACCAGCACCAAGCGAGAGCGGTCTGTTCATCCAAGACGTGGCTGAACACTTCGCCTACGTGTCAAGCTTTGAGGGGTTTGCTAATGACGAGAAGTGGCAGGAAGAAGTCTTCAAGTTGAAGAGAATTTTGGATAGTGAAGGGATAAAGTACGACAAACAAGTGGTTTTTACCGCGAGGTATGAGAACCTTCTCCATTTTGGGAAAAAGAGAAACGAAGTGATCTTTGTTGTTGCAAACAACTGAAGAAGCCTTTCCGAACACTAACTACTTGGACTCAAAGACAGGCTTTAAGTTTTCGTGTCACTTTATGTTTCTTACAGATAGACATAAGAGGAAGACCTTGACTCGCGCCTTGCTAATTGTTCTGTGTCTTTGAATAACTTTGGATATCAACAAAAAAAATTAAAAAACTAAATTGTAATCGAATGATTATTTGCAAGAGCGCGTTGCAAAACCTTAGTGAGAGAGAAGTATTTCAAAGGCATTTATTTATTTATTTATCTATTTATTTATTTATTTATTTATTTAAATACATGTGTTCTTTGAATGTAAAGAAAATCACAACTGTGAAGGAGGTTTGGATACCCGGTCTTAACTGATTAGCATAGATTTTGACGATTTACTTCTCCGTTTACTTCTTAGTTTTTGTTTTTCGTTTCAGCTGCTATCCCAGCACATAAAATTTCGTCAAAAATATCTTTGCGCGTCATATTTTCAACTCTCTTCTACGTGTTTAGACTTCTCGATGAAAAACTGTCTCGTGTTTGACATACTGCAGTAAAGCCCAAGCTGCCTCACCGGAGTTTAGCGCTTCACCAATCATTATTTGGCTCTCCATGATTGATCAGAATTATTTAAGATTGCTCTGATTGGTAGGAGGGATGTCATTTTAAATTACAGTTGCAAGCGTCTTAGTCGTAGTCGGAGTCATAATCAGATCGAAGTGTAGAGTGAAACGATGTAGTGAAAATCAATCTGACGGAGTCGGAAGCACCTAATCTGCTTATGTCTCCGTCGCTTACGTAAGAACTCAACTTTCTAATATTTGGTTCGTTACCCTTTCGATAAAATTATAGTTTGCGAATCCCGTTCACTGCATGTGTCACATTTTCGTGCTGCGGATGACTTCGAGATTGGAAATTTCTGCGCTATTTCCCGGGGTGAAAACCGTCCGTTTTCTTAACGGAAACAAGACTTTTGCTCACAGTTAGACGGAAATTCTTGTCATGTGCACCATGTTCTTTTATGCCTGTTCCTGACTCCCCCTTTTCCTTTCCGTGAATACCGCTCGCGCGAGTCCGAGATGAAATAAATTCCACAAAATAGCTCAAAAATAGTCATTGTATTACGATTTATACACAGGGTCGAAAACAAAAAAAACTTATTTAGAATGTGAAAAACCACTGAAAAGTGACCTTTCATTTCTCAGCTGAAATTCAGCCAATCGTGGACAAAAGCGGCCTAAGACAAATTTGCACTTTTGGCGCTTCTGCGCACACGCCAGATGCCCCAAGGACTTTTGTGCACAATTGTAGATTGTCGTAGTCGTAAGCAGAAGCCAAAGAATGAGCCAATCACAATGCTCGATTTCGGGCCTTGTGATTGGTTGGTTCTTCGACTCCAACAATCTAGTTTTCACCGGATCGTTAGCGACTTTAAGCGACTCCGATGCCGCTGAGCTAATGATTCCTCTTATGACTCCGATTTTCGATTTTCACTTTTAAGTACGAGTTGAAAGTAGAGCTACTGTGAAAGCAATCAAACAGCTCTTTAATAAAAAGGAAAAGATCTGATGGTCGTTTTCCGACGGGCCATGGAAAACTGCTCGTGTTGGTTGCGAGAGGACCCGGCCGAGGCTTGAATTTTGCATGTCTTCTAAGACTGGTGAACGCCGGGTATAAATGCAAAGTCTTCGCTAGAAAGCAAGAATAGCGTTCCTGCGATATTTGACTACTTCAGTTGTGAAACCGAGTCTTCCAGTGGTTTTGATTGTGGTGGATCATTATAACATAGTTTATATAGGGGACTGGTTATGAAGCCCGGCAAACATCAAAGGGGCAAACAAAGATGGCAAGATTTATGTTGGAAGGTCCACGACAGTGCACAATCCTTTGTTCTGTCCTCATACACTATGCATGAATTACGTAACCAACACGTTTCTATTGGTGAGTTTCTCAGAACGGAGTAAACAACTATTGTATTTTGTGCACCGTCAAGGCCAAAAAAGCGAACAAAAACATAAAACAAAGAACTTTGTCGAGTTTCATAACCATTCCCCTCTATTAACTATGATTATAACTACTCTTGATCGGTTGATGCTTGGTCTTGGTATCAAAAAACGTCCCAATCATTGGTGAACAAGTCGTTTTGATTCACTTTTGTGCCACAATATGTTACCATGACAATGGTAGGACCAAAAAACACCCTCAACTTTAGCGTATCGTTGTTATACTTCATAAGACCACATTTTAATAAACGGAAAAGATACCATCTGATCAAGAGTGGTTATAATGACCAATCAAAATCCACGTATTAGAAAGGCTAGCAGATGTCATTTATTTTTGTTCCTGGCCCGACTCGATTAGCTTTTGCTACCTGCGGTGCCAGATCTGTCTACTGTATTAAGTGCAAAAAATGTAATAACGTTGTCTTGTTTTGTCTAGTGTTCGAACCGTACCGTTGTTTTAAATGCGACCTAGAGACGTTCAGACGTTATCAAAATAAAGGAAGAACAAATCAAACTTCGAGACTCTTAGCCTTTCGAGAATTGCGAAAAAAGCTAGACTGTAAGACGCACACTGATACTAGTAACCGCTAAAAGCGAGACTGCGAGACTCAACGAAAATTTTGCGAGAGTTATGGTTTTTGAAGGACCATTCGCCACCCCTTCTTCTGGTCATATCATTAAGCGGTATTGCAAACAACCAGATTGCTGTAATCGAGGCCATGAATTTCCCAGCCTGTAATTGTATAATTTGTCGTAAATTAAAAGCTGGACAGATCGGGCATGTCGAAGAAGCAAATTCGATATAATTGTAGTTATAATTGTCCAATCATTGAAGGAATCTGAGAATGCTGAACAAATTTAAACAAGATTTCATTGCATCATAGTTAGTATTACTATGACTTACATGGCAAAATCTGAACAGTACGGTTATTTTCTTTTTCAGACGACCTCGGCTTGGCTTTCAATCTTTTAAATCGGTTTTTATAGTGGCTTTATGTTTAATTTTGCAATATCCTCGTGGCAAGTAGGCGAGAAAAACATGAAGGACCTAGCCGCGCAATTCTGATTAGACGGAATGACAAAAACATTGGGCGTGCTTCCAGGCGTTCCCGTCCCTCTCCCTCCGACCGCGCTTGGCGCTTTTTAGTCCCTCTCCCTCTCCCCTTTGAATGCGTGACACGCAAGCTAGTTTTCCTTCAGGCCTCGGTTGTTCCAAGGCTGGGTAACGCTATGCACCAGATAAATCACTACTCGGTCACGGATAAGTGTGAACTAAACAAACCACGCTATCCGCTGGATAGCGTTATCCACCTTACCAACAACCTGCTGAAGATCTTTTATTATTTGCTTTGTTGGCAAAGTATCGTTCCAGTTTAACTGTTGTCCACTTTCTGTCTGTAATTTTGAATTTCCGAAATTTCCAGTGAAGAATGGAAAAGTTTCCCGCAATTTCAGGGAGTGGGGAGCTTTCCATTGGACTAAAATCTTGAAAATGTGGTAAGGGAGAGATGGTGCGGAAATTTCCTGGAAATGATTGCAGAAACTCCAGAAGTTGTTGAATTTCCCAAATGTGAACCAATCAACAGAAAAGTCTGGAAATTCGGGAGGAAAATCAAATGGAACGGAAAATCTTTGGTAAGAAATTTCCGAAAATTTAAATACTCCTCGCCAGGTTTTCCTTTTTCCCGAAATACCCGGAAAACACCGTTCCATTTATTGGAAATTTTCGGAAATTCGAACCAGAATTTTTCATCCAATGGAAAGCACCCGACGATAACCTAGTGAAGTTAATAACCAAATTTTTGGACATTTTTATCAAGAATTTTCGTTTTATGATTTTCCTTCCGGAAGTTTGGCTACGGGGACCCGTTCAGGCCAAAATTGCTATTTTTTTTCGAACACAGAATTACTAAAACTGGTTGCATAATACGTTGTTTGGTGTTACATAACTACTTCCTTCTTCCTTTGAATTAGTTAACGTCTTGGAGTTAATTTTACTTGAATAAGGTTTTTCTATTCCTTTCACCTCGTACATGAATTAATTTTTCCTGAAAAATTATTTTTTTTCGGTGCACGAGTGTTTTTTAGCTGATACCATACGTCACTTCACGCTGCTTAAATCCCATAAGTCACTGCTTACCCTCATTCAAAATGGTGGTGGCCGGTTCTTAAATTTCGGTTTTTCCAGAAACTTTCCTTGGAAATTTCGGTTCTACATGTCCGCAATGGGTATAGAAAATACAAAGAGGAGAGGGGGAAAGAACTACGGCTTTAATAAACAACTTGACACCATGGAAAGATTTCACAGTTAAGTTTTTTTAATAATTTCTTTTTTCATTTTTTTTTAGCACTTTCAAAATTTTGACATTTCCAATAATGACATTTTATTGGAAAGCATAGCATTTTAATATAATTTTTCCCTGCGCAGAATCGTTAAATGTATCCAGCATCGATTATGTAAATTTTAATTCAAGCAAATGTATGTGTTATAAGTTAAAATTTCAACTCTAAAAAATAACGAAATATTTATTCTTATAAAAATCTTATCTCTTCTTTTTAACGCCTTTTGCAAAAACTTCCCTTCATATAAATTGTTGTTTTCCTTTTTTAAAATTTATCATAAGCATATTTGTACAAGGCAATAACGAAATATTCCTTAGGCAAAGCTATCCACGGAAAAAGTCCATGATCTGTTACGCGTAGAACTTTTCATGAACCGAATGTAAGAATGGCAGAATTTCAGAGCTAACTTAGTTACGGCATATACCCTGAAGACAAACGTAGAAATCAGTGAATCCTGGCCATGTTCTCGCTTTTAGCTAAAGGTTTACATGTAAGGCCAAGTTCAGATGCCGTACTTCACACGAGCCGAATCAAATGCTAACGAGGGAGAACAAAGGATTTTTCTCATTTGCATTCGATTCGGCTCATGTGACTGTGAAGTACGGCGTCTGGACTTGGCCTAAGAGCTCGCGGGGTACAAACATTAAGTTATGTCAATCTGCGCATTACGATCGGATCATGAAAAGGTCAGCGTTTGAATTAGCGAAGTTTCACTTCCAGGTTAAAACCAAACGAGAATTATGTTGTAATGAACTTATCAAACGCGCTGAAGTTCCCGTGAGCCAAATAGCGTAACGGTGTGAGAGATTCGGCTCATGAAAAGTTTGACGTTTGAGTCAGTTCACAGACCTTACGTTCTATACTTCTATACACGCACTAACCACTAAGCGGGGCAAAAAATATAAATAACCTAAAATAACCCAGGCGGAGAAACGCATAACCGAGGTTTCGTAGTACAATGCAAATAGTTCCCACGACTCCCCAAGCAATAAATAAAATTCTTCAAAATAGCAATAGTACCCAGTCTCTTCACACGAGACAGCGGCCATTTGACGAGCATTTGATACTCGTGCATTGGAAACAACAAAAACAAAAACCTTATCGCATATTTACACCTTGTGATTGAAACGAAGTTTATAATTTAGCAAATTTTAAACTCTTTCCCAATTTGGAGCTTAACCAACCGTTTCGGTTCTACGTTTGTAGGTTTACAAGTAAACAACCTTTATCACCTGACAGAAATATCAATATCCGTATTCCTGAGTTTACACTTGTTATAACTCGTTCTCGTCAACACAACCCATCCGGTAGTCCCCAGTCCCGTGCGGTTTATTTAGAGCTGGACTGACTTGTTCTGCGAGACCTTGCTCTTGAAATACATGTCAATCGTTTGTCCACAGCGACTTTGTCTGCAATTGCCGTTAAGGAAATGCAACGACAGTGAATCTGCAACTGAGTCTATAAGGTTATAAGACGATTTCTTTATTAATATGACTAGATTTTAGTGCTTGCTGTCATTGGTCAATTTAGCATGTCATATTCTACTGTGCTATTCTTTGCTGCCAAAATGTTTCGTGATCCTGATTTGCCGCCAATTGTTCCTAACGTTTACAGCACGCAATACTTTAAAAACCTTGTACTACTAAAATTATGCATTAAAACCTAAAAAACGATTTCAAATTGACTCGTTTTCCTTTTGACGTGCGTCGGAAATTTTAAGCCATTCCGCGTGAATAGAAATCGTACCCGAACCCTTCAGGAACACAGTAGTGATACCGTATTCTAAATATCGTACTAACCTCGTTTTTTCGGTCTGTACTGTAAGTTATGGATCCTCGTTTTTCTTCTTCGATTTATAGCCAACGCGCATCGCGCTTGGTGATGGGAAAAGAAAAACTCGGTCCGTAAGTTACAGTATGACCCTCGAACTCGGTTACTAAGAGGTATATACAAAGGTCTGAGTACGAGACAGCTATCGCTATCAGCAAACTGAGTTCACTTAACCTAGTTCCCAGGAATTCTCCTGTTGACCTAGGGTCATTTCACGTCACTCTGTCTTTAGATGCTTGTGTAGTTATTAATATATGTTTTTATGATATTATGTTTTTTCCCCAAAAAAACAAGCTTACAAAAGAGTTATCAGGCAGAGTTGATTAGGACGATCCTTGGCCGACAGCCACTCATGAGCCTTCCCAAAGAACTCATTCACATCATCAAATAATTACAACGAGAGATGAAAGGATACATTTCTGCAAAAGACGTCGATCATCGTCAGTATGCGCGTCTTCCTCGAGACCTTGAAGCAATACCTGCGCTGTCTCGTACTTCACTTTACACTGAAAAAGAAACAAAGGCAGCAAGAGTAAGAAACGCAAGTTAGAATCACAGGGAAACGTGTTGAACAACTGGAGAACTGGCAACCAATGGCTGAAATTGAGAGGGCAAGTTGAGTGACATTTACCTCTTTTGGATTGCCAAACAGCTCATCAAGGGCAGCATTCTGGCACTGAAGAGTAAAAAAAAACCAATTTAAAAACAACAACAATTAAGGTGGCTGAACACAGTTTTGGCGCGCGCTCTTGCTAACGTGATTCAGCGCCCGCACAAGTATTGCATAAAAACAAACATGGCATAAATAGAGCGATCATTTTATTTGCTCAATGTTTGCGCTATCTGTACTATTTTTTCTTCACAAATGAACACAATGTATTGTATTGAAGGTTTTACTCTTTTATTACAAAGGTATATTAGAAAAGTAACGATGCAAAGAACTCAGCTCTGCTATTTCTTTGTTGCTAAAAGAACCCAGTTAAATGCAGCGCATGCGTAGTAAGTCGAAAAAAGTGCGATTGAGTGAAAAATTGACTTCTCGGAAGCGCTTATTTCTCGAGAACCACTCATTAGAATTTCACGAAATTTGGCACGAAAATACTTTAGGAAATAAGTAACTGGAGGATTGAAAAAAAATTGAACTTTAACAAAGGAAATTCAAGATATGCCAATGAACCTTTAAAGAGGGATAATTAAAGATCTGTTTGTTAAATTACTATCAAAATAGCGTTAACTTGCGAGTATCGTTACAAGCTTGTTGCATGCAAATTATAAAGAAAATCTAATGACTAGATTTTCTGCAAATAAACAAAACCGATTTTAAACACCTGTTTATATTTGATCATGTTGCCATGGCAACGGTACATACGTCAGCTTAATTATCAAAAAGTTGAAGTTTGTGTTGTTAACTTGCTTGCTGGCATTTTTGGTGACCAAAGGATCAAGGGTTTTAGAGAAAAATGTAATTGAAACAGAGGTATCAAAAACTGTGTTCAGCCACCTTAAACGAAAGAGAACTTTTAAGGTCCTTACTAATTGGCGAATCCCGTCAAACCAGTACCACTGGAAATACTTCTTAATACGATGCTACCAATCAGGGTCGAGATGATTGAAAACACGAAAAATTCACTGTGAGCCGCTAGTGGCGTAATTCCATCACTATCCACCAGGCCCCAGTTGTTCAAAGGCTGGATAACTCTATCCACCGGATAAATCGCTATCCAGCGGATAAGTGTTAACAGAACAAACCACGCTATCCACTGGATAGCGATTTATCCGGTGGATAGCGTTATCCAGCCTTTGAACAACTGGGGCCAGATGAATAGCTATGCAGGTTTGACAAAACCAGCTACGCTATCCACTGGATAGTAAATTGTTGAAAGACTAGAAGCGTTATCCATCCTTTGAACATCTGGGACCACGGGTGCTTCAAGCACATGCCATATTAAACCGTTCACAAACACAAGCAAGACGTTTTTTTGGTGCCAAAAGCATCACCATGTGAACTTTTGGCGCAAAAAAATATAGTTCGGCGACGGTATAGATAAAGGAAGCAACAAAACGAAACAAAGAACCATCCTATAATCCTAACCCTAACCCATCAGACTCCCAGATAGGAGTTCTAAGTTGGTCGTAACCGTGTCTGATTCAGAAGAGCGATAACAGTTACCTGCTCCATTGCATAGTGGTACATCAGTCTGTCTGCACTGACCTGTGGGCATAAAAAAACAACATCAATTACAACTGAAAAGACTTAAATCTTATTGACTTTCTGTGCCATAAAGCGAAAAGCTGCTAATACTGGGGAAGGTTGGTTCCCTGTCACCCCTCCCTGGTCCTGTTCTATCGCCTACCAACCTTCAAAACGCACGTTACGTTGGCGTTGTTGGAGAAATTCAGTTATTCTTCTGTATGGGGGTGAAGTACACTTCTTGCCCACGTGACAGAACACAACAAAACTTTTAGGGTCGACCCCTGAACGGCGCCCAACACCCCCCAACACCCCAAGGTAAAGGTTAAGTCTACTTTCGAGCCTAGTACCTCATGAGTAGGCTTTTGTACATTATGCTTTCATTTCCCCACTAAAATGCTCCACTTTGATGCTCTATTTTTTCCACTAAAATTAATGGTCGGCTTCCCCCAAAAAAGTCACTAAAATGCTCGGTTAATGCTCATACATAGGGGTTTTTAAATTTTCATAATTTTAACGTCTCTTGAAACACAATTAACAGTTCGGTGCTTAAGAAAAACGCTTACTTTGTAGAACAAGATAACAACAACGTATGTAAAAGTCTTACTACACCGCGCAGAAGATAACCATCAAAATGATCTGTTGTTCTGTTAATCCTTTAGGCACCTTAAGATACCCCGATTTTCACGCACGGGTACGGCTAGCGCCATTTTGAATTCATTAAATGATGGCGTGATCGCGTCCTACCCGTAAAAGCTACACGTTTTCCCGGGGTAATCAGTGGTCTACACGTGAGTTCGCTCCGGGTAAAAATGGAGAAACGGGTAGGTTTTTATCGTCTTTATCTTTGCTTAATAGACTAGAATCGTATCCAGATAATTGCATAAACACTTGTTTTTCTGATTTGAAGCGTTTTGGGACTACGAAAAAGTTTTCTTGAGGTACAAATGTGAAGAAATTTTTGCCTGTCAAATAACGTGCTGTTTCCAAAACACGCGATGACTGAGGTGTAGTCTCTTCGCCAAAGTTTAGTTGAGACACATTTCAAATAGATTTAAAATGCAATAGGCCATAAACCACGACAGCAAATACCCAAATTCAAATTAAATACTTTATGTTGACTTGAAAAGATACTTCTTGACTAAAACTGTTTGATAGAAGTAAACGAGGCTTCTTCCATTTTTGAGTCGAAGACATATTTGTAGTAAATTGTAAGAAAAAGAGAAGGCAATTAAATCTGATAGAAAAATATTTTTCGGTCAATTTCAGACGATGTTCAGATGGCATACGAAACACGATATAGCCCTAGCATTTTTGCGCAGATCGTACCTGGTGTCGCCCGGTGTATCTTAAGTTTGATTGGTTTCCCGTGTAGCCGAGTACGGGTACGGGTAATCCTACTCGTACCCGTACCCGAAACCGGGGTATCTTAAGGTCTCTAGTGATTCTGTTTTGCATTGCGCAACTTTACTGCGCATCCTAATTGGCAACAACAAGCTCAAGTCATGTAATCTTTCTAAGATGGCGGCCTTTCGCGACGAGCGCGTTAGGGACAAAAAAGGCTGTTTTCGCCCTGTAAAAGAATGCGAACGTCGACAGAATTTGCAGATCCAATGCAAACGAAAATTTGAGAAAGTGGGTGAAGATGTTGAGAACGCTGATGGTCGTAGAAGTGATTTTGAGCTGTCGGGAAGACGCGTTGTTGAGTTGGATTTGTTGGCGAAAGTACTAGATGAAGGCTGTAAAGCCTGCGGGAATCCGCTTCAGCTCTCGAACTGTTTTCATGAAACAGTTTCCGGACTCGGAAGCCTCTTGTACCTAACTTGTGCAAACGGTGAATGTGGAGAAATAAACGTGTGTAGAACTAACAAGACTCATCGGACCGGAAGCCTTCAGCGAGGGAGGCCCATATTTGATGTCAACACAAAGCTTGCAGCAGGTATGTTGGCTCGTTTATTTAATTTGCTGTACGTTCAAAATGACTTCACAGACTTATGATTGCTCAAAATTAGAATACCTGAACTCCAAATGCAATTTTGTCTTCTAAGGAGTTAATCAATGTTTGTCGAACAATCAGAAAAATTATGTTATTTTATATATTTTTTACGAGGCACAATTTGTGTAACTACACGCGTACGATTGTGAGTATTTTTAGTAATATTTGCTGTCACATAAGCTAACAGCTTTAGCCTTCGTTCCAAAGAAATGAGGATACAAAGTAATTTTGTTCATTAGAAAGTAAAATAAAATAAATAAATAATTTTTTTTTTTTATAGGAATGTTACATGCCGGTATCGGACCAACGCACGTGAATGCACTGTTGACATCGATCAACCTGCCTCCTGTGGGCCAAAATACACTGAAAGCGAGGGAGAGAGAAATAGGTCCAGCGATAGAATCAGTGGCAAAAAAGTCTTGCGAAGAGGCCATCGAATTTGAAAAGAAGTTTTGGTCGAGTGAAGAAAACGCTGGTGCAGAGAAGATCAACATAGGGGCTTCGTATGATATGGGCTGGCAAAAGCGGGGAAAAGGCCATAATAGCCTTACAGGTAATTGTTGTTACATCTACGGTTACAGCTTACAACATTTTGCCTGACCTTAGGTTATAAGTAGTTTCATATTATCCTCTCATTGATCTAAAATTGCCTGTGGAATAATCCCCCTTTCAGAATTAAAACTTCAGTGAATCTTATTTTATTCATTTATATACATGACTGTGTGTTTGGGGGAGGGATAGTACGGTGGGACCAAGTTTATTTAGTCATAACATCAAGTCATGTTTTACTTTCTTCTTTTTACAG
>JAHPZR010000685.1:55000-77520 GCA_019787425.1 Platygyra sinensis | reverse complement strand
TTTGCTCACAGAGCACTTTGATGTTGTCTAAGAGAATATTTGTTTAAAATTAATCGTTGTGCATCCTCTTTTTGCCAGTGCGGTCTTGACACTGAATCGGTGAAGCACTTCTTTTTGTTTTGCCCCGGGTATGCCGTCCAACATAATCTTCTCCTTACCTCCGCTGCTAATATTCTAGGTGAAACGTGTTTTTTTGCACGGCGTTAAATCTGCAAATTATGATATTAACTCTGCTCTATTTCACGCACTCCAGACTTTTATAATCAATACTAATCGCTTTTCGATGGCCACTGTTTAACTGTTTAATTAATACATTTGTAGTTATGCAAATTTATTTCTTGTAACTTTGCGTGCTGTTTGTGTCTGTCTGTTTTTTAGCCTGAATATTGCATTATTGTAAGCCCCCTTGATAAGCCTAGGTGCTTTTGGGGCAAACAATGGAAAATATCTTTAAATAAAAAAATGCGCCATGCTAACTGAACACGGTCATCATAACTCTTGCGCTTAAATTCCAGGCAATCCTCAATTCATCTCCTGGTATGCATGCTTGTCTGTATCTTAACGGATTGTTAACCGGAAGGCTAACGAATATTAAGGCACAAAAATTATTTCTGAGTCGCCCTTAGTCTAATTTGAAAACCCACTTACTTGTAGTAGTGTTGCTTTGACCGCCTTTGTTGCTTTGACTGCTTCGTCGGATACTCTGCCGCTATACAAACAGATAATAATGCCAAGAAAGATAAAAATGCCAAGTCAGATAAAAATGCTAAGGCGGCTTTGAAGAGTTCGAAGAGTTGTTCATAGCTTGCCCTCACTAAATTAAATCTTACATGAAACCAGTCTGCTCTACTTGCTGAAGATCTCACAATTTACTTATAGACAAAGTAGGGGGGATAGGAAAGGGGAGAGGAAAGTGGTATTCCAGTAAACAAATTACTTAACTGTAACAAAGCCCACTCGGCCTAAATCTGTTCATATGCGTCTAAATAGTACACACATGAAAATCCACCCGAATCCGACCATGGCAACCTCTTTATTTCGACCATCGAAAATGTAAGGTGGCCGCCAAATCCAAGATGGCCACAGTTTTTAACAAAAATAAAAAAAATAAACAGTTACCCAATTACAGCTCGTGGATTTAAGCCTCTAGGCATGTTTATTGCCTATCTTTACATGCAAAACCAGCGTCGAATCGAAAACTGAGCTAGCAAAACAATTTATTTAAAAAAAAGGTTTTAAATCCAAGATAGCCGCCATCAAACTAATTTAGATATGTATTGAGCCCTGTTTTTTTTTTCCAGGAAAGCAAATAAATACCAAATAATAATACTTTGATTATTTTGCAATATATTTTTTTATGGGTATTTTTTTTAAGCAATAAAACCCATTCCCATTTCCACAGCTCTTAGTTTTCGATGTCAGATGGCAATGTGATCAATTCTCTTATCGCACTTGCGAATAAAACATTGCCTAAACAAGTCAAATCTGTTTCATTACTTAACTAAATGTGTTTCTTGCAGGCTTTATTAGAGCGAGTCAGTATATCAGACCGCGCAGCTTGATCTTTTTGACAAAACTCATTCCCGTCTTTTTCTTACAGGTCCATATATGTCGATTTTGCTGCTTCTAATTCTACAATGAGCGACAAAAGTGTTGATACACTTGGCACTAAAATTCGATTTTTCTGCGTCTTGGAAACATTCCCCCCCCCTTTCCCCCACAACAATGTTGATTTTTCTATTTCTTCGATTGAACAGACCACAACGCCTACACAACATTGAATTGGGGGGCTGGGGATATCAGAGATTTAACGCTAGATGCAAATAAAATAGAACAAATGTTTAAGAATCGAAAATCGTCTTTTCCTAAAAGTGTCTCAACTACTTTTGTCGCCCATTGTAGTTATAAGTCAACAATAAATTTAAGTTCACTTAGCAATTGTTGTTTGCAGTGTCATTTGCTGCAGATATCATCAACAGCAGCGTCATCAAAATCCTCATGATCCACTTGCAGCGAGTTTTGGCACGCGATGTCCTTACATTAACCGCACGTGCACGCTGGAGTGCACCGAAGGTCGTTCTTGAAGCACGTGCAAGATGATAATGCTGCATTCTACCCAGGAATATTACACAAGTGGAATCTATGTAGCATTTAAAACGCTCTTGATGTATCCTGTGGCGGCATGCGCTCCTGAGCGCAGCCTTTAAGGGTGATAAGAGGTTGAAGATCGCCACTACGAAACACGATGACCGACGATCGCCTTTCATCGTTAAAAATACGGCACATCCACAAGGAAAAAAAATGTCGAGAGTGTGCGTGACCAGTTTGCACAGCACAAGGAAAAACGCCTCGCTCTTTGCTTATAAATGGTAACTGTACTCAGTATAAAACGAAAAACGCTGGTAGGTGCATGCTCGAGAATCCACAACCAAGACTCACCAAGCAAGAATGGCGACCTCTGGCCAGGTCCAACACCGAAAGTCCGCTATTCACGGACTTCCAGTCACCCTGCGCATGCTCGCAGTCAAGTCTGGCAAATCTGATTGGTTCTGGTCTCAATCTATTGTGTTTACAAAGCCATTCAAAATCGGAATGTCGTTGGACTGAGCCACAGGTCGCGATTCTTGGTACTGAGCTAAAGGAATGCGGCTTCTGGGGACTGGAATGAACCAAGACTTTGCTTGTATTCACACAACTATTTCCAGCAAGAAAAAAGAACGCAGCATTTTTCACTCAGTATACGTAAGTTTTTCCATCATATGTACTTGTGCTTACTTGAAAAAATGACCACGCAACACCCCTGAGATCGTGTATCTGCCATCACAATTACATGCGATATTTTGCAGGAGCTGTTCTGGGGCTGCTGGATCTGACATCTGCACAGGAACAAGGCTTGTTGAGGATCTCGCCCAACATTACTACCCAGAAGAAGGCTCGTTTCCTTTCCATGCTTTTATCTGTAGAACGACACATTGACTGAACTTGGGCGGTGTCTGACGTCGGCAGAAGTTTCTCTGGTTGTACGTATTCAGCTGTTGTGGCCACTTTCGTTTGAAACTTCTGGAGCCTTGCAGTGTTCAGATCATCAACTTGACTTCCATTCATGATAAGTAGCGCTCTTTCGCCGGCTTTTTTCAGGGCCACTTTTAAAGTCTCGCTCACCAAAAGGTTGCAGCACTTTCCGCCAGGGCAGCATATATCTTTAGCGCCCCCACTTTCCCGATCCATTGTGACCTTGAGGTCGTATCACAGCCGCTGATAGCCTGGTGAAAACGAAGTGACTCTCATAGCTGGACATCCACTCTGCGCTTGATGGTGGTAGCGCTGACAGTTCTATTTACAGCGACCATATACACATTACTAGATCTGCGTGATGAACTAGCAACTACAAAACATCAGAGTCTTCAGCAACAACAGCTACTGGACTTCTTATGGTATGCGCACGAGCCGTCTCGCAAATCTTGTAGTCCTCATCTCCTGATGCGTGCTCAACATGGATTACAGCTCGATCCATTCCGTTGGCCAGGAGGTAGTTGAGGGCTTGTTGGTTGGAGGTATTCCCAAGGAAAGCTTTCTTGGTCATCGTCAGGCGCATTTCTTTGGTGACAGACACCATTGCGCCAACGTCGTTGCTTGATCGACGTCAACGGGCTTCATCCTTTGCACTGGGGCCGTGGTATCCATCAAAAACTACGGTGGCATTGGCCTAACTTCGACCCACATGTCTTACGTACGGAGTGCATATTTCAGCATATTT
This sequence comes from Platygyra sinensis, assembly GCA_019787425.1. NCBI lineage: Eukaryota > Metazoa > Cnidaria > Anthozoa > Scleractinia > Merulinidae > Platygyra > Platygyra sinensis. The sequence continues at coordinate 73,763 of JAHPZR010000685.1, read as the reverse complement.
GGAATTCTTTGGCCAAGCGAACTTGTGAAGCAACCCTTCAACAAACAAGCCCTCATCTACCTACTGGCTGACAAAATGGTTCGAGCTGGAATCCATAAAAAGTCCAATAGCTGTCGTTGCTGAAGAGTCTTATGTTTTCCAGTTGCTAGTTCACCACGCAGATCTCGCTACTTGTAATGTGTATATGGTCGCTGCTAATAGAACTGTCTGCGCTACCACCATTGCTGTCGTTGCTCCAGACGTTTCAAACGAAAGTGGCCACATCAGCTGAATACGTACCACCAGAGAAGCTACTGCCGACTTTTGGCGCCGCCCGATTTCACTGTCACTGTGTCTTTCCGCAGATACAAGTATGGAAAGGGAACGATCTTTCTACTGAGGAGTGGGGATGGGCGAGATCCTCAACAGGCCTTGTTCCTGTGCAAATGTCACAGCTAGCAGCCCCAAGGCAGCTACTGCGAAACATCAGATATAATTGTAGTGCAGGTGTGATACACGTTCTTGTATCTGCTTCAAGAACGACCTTCAGTGCACTCCAGCGTGCGGTCAATGCAAGGACATTGCGTGCCAAAACTTTCTGCAAGTGGATCTTGAGGATTTTGATGACGCTGCTGATGAGGATATCCGAGACAAATGACACTGCAAACAATAATTGCTACGTGAACTTAAATTTATTGTGGATTTATAAGTAGAAATACGGGGAGCAAAATCAACTTTTTTGTATCTTTAAGAAAGAAAATAGAATGACTTTCGTCAAATAGATCGAGCTGCGCGGTCTGATATACTTACTCGCTCTAATAAAGCCTTCAAGAAGCACATTTTAGTTAAGTAATGAAACAGATTTCACTTGTTTAGGCAGTGTATTTATTCGCGAGTGTGATTAGAGAATTGATCACATTGCCATCTGATATCGAAAACTAAGGGCTGTGGAAATGAAAATGCGTCTTATTGCTTTAAAAAAACAACTTTACACATAAAAATATATTGTGAAATAATATAAGCTTGTATTATTTGGTATTTATTTGCTTTCCTGCGTAAAATAGTGCTTCATACATATCCACGACGAAGGGCTAGCGCTCGACACGTCAGCTTTCGAATCTCTTTACGGTGGCCAATTCACATTTTCAACTCAGTTCATAAAACCAACTTATCCTGTAATACTCCCACCGACGCAGCACCATAGTTTCCTTAGAAACTTACCGCCTTTAATCATCTTGGATTTGGCTGCCCTCTTGGATTTAAAAACTTGAAAAAAAAATGGTTTGCTAGCTCGGTTTTTGATTCGAAGCTGGTTTTGCATGTAAAGATAGGCAATAAACATGCCTAGAGGCTTAAATCCACCAGGTGTAATTGTGTAACTGTTTTATTTTGATTTTTGTTTTAAAAAATGGCGGTCATTTTGGATTTGGCGGCCACCTTGGATTTTTGATGGTCGAAATAAAGCGGTTGCCATAGTCGGATTCGTGTGGAATTTTATCTCTGCACTATTTGGATGCATATAAACAGATTTAAAGTGGGTGGGCTTCGTTACAAATTTTGTCGAACCTAGCCTACAAAAATTGCTTCGTTTACTGGACTGTGGAGGTAAATGGGAAAGTCCCGCTCAATAGCTATATAGTGAGCATTTCTAACTCTTTTTGAACATTTAAGTAAAATTTGCCGAAGTTTGAAACTTTATCTGATTTTTTTTGCAGTCCTCGATGTGATCATAAAAACAGTTAAGGAAATAAATAAATAAATAAATAAATAAATAACTTAATTACCCTTGGCAGTGTTTATAGCACAAGTGCTACTGGGATTGAGCAAACAACTGAAACAAATATAATAATAATAATAATAATAATAATAATAATAATAATAATAATAATAATAATAATAATAATGCGAATGCGAATGCGAATGCGAATGAGAATGAGAATGAGAATGCGAATGCGAATGAGAATGAGAATGAGAATGAGAATGAGAATGAGAATGAGAATGATAATAACAATGAAAATAATAATAACAACAATAACAATAACAATATGTAATAATAACTTTATATAAACTGCTAAAGATGTATCAGTTTGTAAAAAACAAACTGGTATTAATACATGAGCAGATAAATATAATATTTCTAAACTACATAAAAATGATAATAACGGGTAAAATACAATCATATCACATACAATCAAAACCAACTTTTTTAATATTTTCTTAACAGATTAAAAGGGATAGGAAATACGATATTTACTTTACCGTGCATCTTTGACTTAATACGTTCGATTCTTACTATTTCAAATTGACCATAACATTGTTATGAATCCCAACGGGTCGGAGACAAAACAGTTGGCAGTTTACAAACGTGGCCAAGGATTTAAAAAATCCAGGTAGTGGTCAGAGCGGGACTCGAACCCGAGACCAATGGATTGCTCGTTTTGCACGCTACCTACTCGGCCACGCTGTATGTGACGACGACTTTTTTTATCTTATTTAGCTTACATAAAATCTTCTAACTTCGTCTAATTATCATTGTTAAAGTAGCTTTGAAACCAAGGTGGGTGTCGAATTCCCCTCTTCCCTCACATAGAAGATGTAGAACATTAAACTAGTCTGATGTCATAAAGTTAGTTTTGATTCAGACAATTTTTCAACCTCAAAAACAAACTTGAAAATCAAGATGACTTATCCCACTACTAACAACGAGGCCTGGAACTGAGTTTCTATGATCACCCAAGTTAAGAAATTTGGCCGAGCGGGACTAAGTACTGATATTCGTGGGAAAGAAAGATGGCAAACTTCCGCAGAAAGCGTTTGTAAAGTTTGGTAAACGTTTTGCTTGTTTCATGTTCAAGTGTCTAAGGAAAAGTTCCAGTTGCCATACATCTCAGTTCTGGACATTTTGAGGGAGCGGGGATAAGTGTTACACTGTAAACCTGTGAGCGGGAACTCCACTACGAGGCAATGTGGACGTGTATTTCAGTGTGAGGCATATTGCAGTCATCGCGGTGTAATATATAATCCGTCATCCTTCTGTGCACTAGCAGGTTAAGGTTGAAGATTTTGCCTCTCACCTAATAATTATTACTATATGAGATCTGTGTCAGTTTCAGACAAAGCATCTGGCTTCATTTACCAAAGTAAATACTGGACAGGTCCCTTGACAGAATTGAGAGTCCTGATCACCATCTTTTTTGTCCATATTTGAAACTAACCATTTATGTTTTTGTTTCTGAGTAATCATCCTGTGACTTTTGTTATGATCTTCTAGACTCACTGAACTGCTTTAATAATAGGCTCAATGAAGTAGTTAAGACGAGTGCAGGAAGTTTGACTTTACTACCTCCTCTTTTGCCCTTTCTGTTATCCCTGGTATTAATTTTTTTGCTGCCTCTGAAACAGTTTTGAAACAATTTATCCTCCTCTATTGCACAACGAATTACCATTTGAGACAAATACTATTAAGATTGCATTCATCTGGTTTTATTTTAGCCTTCCTTTTTGTCTTGTTTAACTGTCCTTTCATTACAGGAACTAACCACTAATAGGCACGTGAACACTCTAGGCCAAATTCGATGTATCTAAATCCTTACTCATCACAAGCCTTAAAAGAATAATACAAACATCCCTTGCACTTTATACCACTTGTTATTCTCCAAAGCCTTGGAGCCAAGTGTCAAAACTGGCCTATTTCAACATCATGGAGGTTCCGTTGACTCAGGTTTGTCCAAGCTTAAGTCGGTTTTCTGGATTAATGACCAGTTTGCCTGTCTACCTTATTACTAGCTTGTATACACATACAGTTACAATGGCTCATTTGCCTTCCCTGGGTCTATTTCATATCGCACTTTTTTTTTGTAATTTTTTATTTTTTGCTACATTTTGTAAATAATATGTTACAATTTAATGCCTAACGCTTAACGGTATTTTACATACACTGAACTATTACAATACATAACTTACACAAGAAAAAAAAAACTCACTTGCAATACATAATTACAATAAACTAAATACAATATGATACTTACAGTAAACTTACTTATAATACATTAAAAACAATAGACTACTTTCGGTACATTACATACAGTGAACTAATTACTGTATACATGTAACAGAGTAAAACTAATCACAAACATTACCTACAATAACAGAAAAACAAAAACAAAAAACATTCACTTGCCGATAGGACATATATTACAAGCTGCTAAAGAAACAAACAGAAATATACTTATTTATTAACTCACTTGTATTTTGATATTCTTTCCACCACCATCTCTCTCTAGGTCAATACTTCAACAAGTTTTCTCCATTTAATAAAATGTTGTGAAAGCTTATTTTTTTCTCTGGCAATTTGGAGTTCAATTCTATAAATCAATTTAATCCGAGCAATAAAACCCTGAGCTGTTGGTAGACTATCCTGACACTTTTTAGAATAAATATAATATTTTCCTACTAATAATACATGATTTATTAAAGTAAAATTATCTTTTATGTCAAACTTACCAAAAATTATCTCCCACTCCTTCAATGTTTCATTATAAATATCATTGTCTTCAAGCCAGGATAAAACATGTTTCCAGAATTCAGAGGATACTTTGCAAGAAAAGAGTAGATGCTCGATGGATTCTGCTGTTTCTTGACAAAAGGTGCAACTAGGGGAGGCAACTAAGCCAAATCGATAAAGCTTTTCGTTTGTATAGACAATGCAATTCAAAATTTTACACTGAAACTCCCGAGTCTTCGATTCCAAAGTTGAACGGAAAGGTAAAGAGTAAACTTTATCCCATTCCACATTTATATCAGGGTATTTATCTGTTAGTTTTCTTTTTGCATGTGGGTGGAATTTGCTTCTTCCCCAAAAATATTTCATAAATTTGTTTTGAGGAGATGTCGAGGATTGGAACTGAGTTTCCGTCTCCCAATCCAATTTTGGGATCGTTTGGAATTTCTTCAATCAACGACGAGTCCGTAAAAGATTTAGCAAAGGTACGCCATTCAGCGGGAAAGGAATCGATAAGGCTCATTAAAAAGAAATTTTGTTCAGGAGATAATGGTGAGGTGCCGTACACGTTAAATCAAGAACAGTTATTTGCCTGCAGAACGTCACCTATCTTAAGGAATCCTAATTTAATAATATCATATCTATATATAGACATTTTGTCAATGCAAAGAAACCTATTGTTCCAGATAATTTCATTAATCACCTTATGAGAAGAGCTAGGTGTTTTCCTGTTTAGTTCGGACCAAGCATATAGACATTCCTTGTAGTAAGCTGGTAAGGAGATTTTTAATTTAGCCGTGTCGAAATTACAGTATAAAAGAAAACGTCCCCCAAATGGTGAAAGAATTTTTCCAAGAATAGTTTTCCACGAGCTTGGGTAGTCTTGCATAAATTTCTTTAAACACATGACCCGCTTAGCTTTAATCAAAGATTCAATATCTAGCATTCTTAACCCGCCATTTTAATTTAATATCAGATATTAAAGCATGGCGTTTAACTTTGTATTTTCCATTCCAGATGAATCCATAAATAATCGAATTTGCCTCTTTAATTAGTTCTTTGGAAAGAGGTATAACCGATGCTCTATACATAATTTTAGGAACTGCAAATGTTTTCACGATTTGGATCTTTCCTAATATCTAATATTGCACTTAGCAGATAAAGGTATCGCAGTCCCATTTTGATTTCCAGAAGTATGACAGTTTTCTTTCATCGCAAATAAAACGGCTGCTTATGACCAATACAAGCCAGATCATGTGAGCATAAACTGCTTTCTTTATTCGCACAGGTCAAGAAATCTTTAAAATAGTAAAATAAATATGTCAACCTAGTAAAAGTTCACGTTGAGTCTGTGCCCAGCAATTCCATTTCGGGCATTCCTGCAGAGAAACTCAAGCCAGAAAATATTTTCAAATTTGAGAGTTCAAACTAGTACTGAACAGAAAGGAACGGAGGTCTCCAAAACCTTCACTATCACTGCAAATCTTTCTAAGTAGTCTGTAACTGCGTTCCAAGTTTTATGACTTAAATTACTCGTAGAAAGTCTTCAAACTCAACATATTACAGGGAAATCATAAAGTAAATGCGGCGTTTCCTATGTAAATTAAGACGAACAAAACTGTAGATCAAAAACCTTATTTAATGTAAGCTCAATTTTAAATATGCAACTAGTCTGAAAATTTGGGAATATTAATTTGAAGACTTCCACTCGGAGGCTTCGGGATAAATGATGGCAGACATGAAAGAGTTCGACGTCGCTATTTTCCACACTGAGGACTGATTAGAGAAGAGTAATTGCAAAGGAATTCCTCTCTTTCGACGGTGTGAAGATGGGAGGTAATAAAACTTAAAATTTCCACAGCAAAATAAAGGCAGTTAACAATATCTTCCTGCAACTAAGCGAGCAAGCAGTGTGAAATTCACCACGCTCAGTAGGAAAAAAAAAATCAGCCTGAATCTTGTCGCTAATCTGACACAAAGGTGACCCTTCATTCACTTAGTCCTGATCGTCTCAGAGCTGTCGTTTAAATAGCCTGCGAACAGGCTCCCGGTTCGGTTAGGTTTAGGGCGAGATAGCCGAGTGTAGTCTAGGGTGAGCGGGACGAGCCGAGAGCGGTCTGGCGAGGAGGGAGTGCGCAGGGGAGCCTGTAGACATCCCATTGATGCCGCCGTTCCGTGTTACCAGCTCCTGGTATCAAGATCTGATTGGTTGAATCGATGACTGCTGACAGCTCTGAGATAAATAATTGACAGATCTTGACAACTGCTTGTAAATTAGCATAATTCTTGCCGAGACCGTCAACAACGGCTTCCGTGTGCAATGCACAGTTCACTGACGACGAATTTGAAGCAGCTTTGAGCAATTCTTTGCAACATTTTCGTCATATCTCTTGTTTGAAACGTAAGCAGAAGCTATGCCTGCAAACTGTGGCGTAGAAGCGCGATGTTTTCGGAATTCTACAGACTGGTTTCGGGAAGAGCCTAATTCAATTGCTGCCGCGTCTATGATGGTAAATAAAATAGACAGGCCAAACACGACTCCTACGGTTTGTGCCATTTGTAGATTTGCCGTTTATTTTTCGGTCTTTCGACCTTTTTGTCGCTTCACTCTTGTTCATGAAAGGCATTTCGTATTGTGTTATAAGGAGAAAACTAGAGCCGTTAGATCGTGCTAGGCGGCAAATTTTAAGAAGTCACAGATCTGCACGATTTCCGCTGTTATCTGCGTGTTGCTTCGTTGAGTTTGACACCCCTATAATTTGTCATGTGTTAGTGTATTGTTTTGGCTCATTTCTATTGCAATATTTGTTTTTTGAAGTCTACAAGTATTTGCTTTGAAGGGACAAAATATGACATTTACCGTGAACGTGTTGCTTACTCGCATTCTATATTGTGACGCCGGGCCCGGCTATGATTAGAACTGTTTGCAAGTACAGTAGGTAGATTCTTATCACGGGTGTCATATTTGCCCTCCTACGTTTTCCTTCGTAGCTTTACTTCGAGAAAGCTATAGGCTTGTCTAGAGAAAGTCTAATGTTTTTTGCAGCTATCTGATCGAGCTTATGTTCCTGGAGCTCGATGTATAGGTTTATTTCTCCTTTGATTACGCGCAAGTCTGTCGACCGTGTTGCGTGTTGTATATGCCATTGTTCGGCTTAGTTCTGATTGTAGACCTCTTAAAACTTGCCGCCTAGCTAGCACAATCTAACGGCTCTAGTTTTCTCCTATTCTCGTAAGAGTAGTTGGCCTGTCTACTTTATTTACCATCAATTACGGTAGATTGTTATAAAAAGCCGATTCATCAGCGCGGGGAAACCAATCAATTTTTGGCAGGTTTTATTACCTCCTTGACAGATATGTAACAGGCTAATCACCAAGGGGCGGAACGGTACATTGAAAACAATGTCTACAGGCTCCCCCGCATTCCACTCGCTTCGCTCGCGGAGTCACGGCCCTCCGACTCCCACTCCCTAGCCGAATTTTTTTTTCCGACCTCGCTGGGAGCCTGTTCGCAGGCTATCGTTTAAAGTACTATAGAGCAAATACACTATCGCCTCGTGGATCCACACTACTTTGACAATGTTATGACGAAATTCATGATCAATAACAGGACAGACGCATAAAAAACTGACGTCAATTTGTTAATTGTACAAGACTAAGGGCGATGACGTCACTGGTCACGTGACTTTGCCCTAAAGTGCGTTTTTGCTCACTGCGACGAAATTATTTTGTTATTGAAAAAGCAGTCAACGTGGTTTAAAGCACAATGGTTTGAGCCATTTCGGACTGCCCAGGTACCGAACAAAATATAAATATTAAGAGAGCTATGTACAATTTTCAAAAAGTGGGAGTCTGGGTACAAGTGCTATCTCGCGTTCCTTTAAATGCGAGGAAACAAACATTTGGATGTGGGTAGATATTTTTATGAAATATACATTTTTTGCTATTTTTAATGCTGTGACGTCATCGGTCACGTGACCAGAACGGACCAAATTTTAATATTTGTTCTAAAAGTTTACTAGAATCCTTCTCCAAGGATATCTTTAAGCGAAGTTGTAGTTTAAGAAATAGTGTTTTAGAAAATGGACATGATTACTTTTTCCTAAAAAAGTGCGGCAGTAGAAAATCTAACTGAAAAGTTTGTCAGCTTCCTGCTCAACGACCATTTGAGCTAGCAACGAAAGAAAATTTTGCCAAAGGCCTGAGTGTATGCCCTTAATGAAGACGTTGTCAGTTTTTTCAAATTTTAATTGGTTTAGGAGGAGATCGATGTTTTTTCTTGAAACCAAATGAGTGAGGCCTGGGAGAAAGTAAAGCTGCCCCGTTGGGATCTTCCCAGCGGATTCCTAGTGGTACGTAATGCGAGCTCTTAAAAAAATAACATTCAAAATGGCGCCGACTGGCAATGAAGTGGAGTGGAGTGGACAGTGGAGGGAGTTTTGAGTTACATAGGATAGTTTTGTTGCTGTTCTTCCTACTTGACGCGGCCAAAACGAGTCCCCAAACACAGAATATATGTCCTTTATTTGTATGCCGCCTTAAGAGGAATCTGAAATGAGCAGAAACTTTGCAGACGTTTCGCAAACAACAACTGTTCTAACAGAAATTTACTGAGACCTGAGGTCTAAGGTAAGCGTTTCTTGTCGTTCAGTGATCTGATTTTATTTTGAAGACTGGTATATTAATCGTGTGTGAAGCTTCGTATAAGTGCTACCGATAGAATCGTGCTGAAACTTAGCAAACTGGAATTTAACTCGACTCGGAGGAAGAAAATAGATTTTGGGAACGAGTTGACAGTGTTAAATGAGTCTTCGTCGGGTCGTGTATTTGTAATATTGACCAATTGGTCATTTGGGCCACAAAAAATAATGATTTAGTATTTGAATTTAAGGGTGAAGGTTGCCATAGGACAGCAAAGAGTCAGGATAATTAATAGCAAATTCAGGGAAGTTTATGAAAATTAAATTTTTTGATTCGGTGCTTTTCAGTCTGTATCATTTGGGTTTCACTTACTGGTAGTTAAAAAGGTAAAGGTAGAGACTGCTTGCATTCAGCTCCAGTGGTAGACTTCAATAAAACGATGGTACTCGCGTTTAAATAAGATCATTTTTTAACTTTAAATTTGTATCTTCCCGTTGCGTGTATTGACAGACATGGATTTATGTTTCTTTTGAGGCTGTTGTTTTGCATTTTGTGGTCTACAGGTAATTTGTGGGATTAATAACCAGGAATGCCCACTAATGAGGACATTTTAATTTACTGGTGAGTTAAACTATGAATTATGACATGTTTAGGTAGCTATTGATTGCTCAGTTTTAACATAGTTATTTGCAGTTATTTGTGAGCCCACTCCAGCCTCTCAGTTTTAACATAGTTATAATTGTAAGCCCTTTCCAGTCTCTCAGTTTTTGTGAGTATTTGTGAGTCCACTCCAGCCTCTCAGTTTAAAAATAGTTATTTGTAAGCCCACTCAAGTCTCTCAGCTTTAAAATAGTTGTTTGTGAGCCCTCTCTAGCCTCTCAGTTTAAACATAGTTATTTGTGAACCCACTCCAGCCTCTCAGTTTTAACATAGTTATTTGTGAGCCCAGTCCAGCCTCTCAGTTTTAACATACATGTAGTTATTTCTAAGCCACACACACTCATTACCTGAACGATTCAAGATGTGCTTTTTGACCAGATATTTCTCTACTTTATAGAAAAAAATAATTAAAAGCTTTTTGGCAATTTTAAAGGCAATTTATTCTCAATTATTGGATGACCTTCAGCAGCATTTTAAAAAAAGCAATGTTAAAATTCAAATGAGGCCTGAAACTCATTTATTTAAATTAAAGGCTATAATCCAAGCTTTAAGAGTGTGTTTGCAAGCAAGCAATATAAAGCTTACTGAAAGCAACATGATGTATCTTTTTGCTAACCAGAGTGCTATTTAGGCGAGCCAAGTCTTATGTAAGCCATCCAGAATGCCCCAAATGGCTTGCAGGTTTCATGACAAATGAAAGCCATACAAGCCAGAAATCCCCGACTCCAATAAATAACCTAACCTCAGGCTCAACCTAACTAAAGAACTGTTTAGGCTAACTATATAGCTAGAGAGCTATTCAGAGGTTAACCAGTGTGCTATTTCTATTAACTTAAACTGCTTGCATGATGTGTTGGCTTGCACTTTGACAAGACCCAGGCTTTTTTGAATCCGTCTGATGATTCAAGGGATTGAACATTTAAGCTTTTAACTTTCGTCCATTTTAAGTTTTACATGGAAAATGTTTCCCCTTTTTAAGACACTGTTTCTCTTGCTAATCAATGCAAGCTCCATGTGTGCATTATTAACTGCCAGTAGAGAGTGGATGTGTACCTAATGAGGACTGAAGGGCTGTAGAATTTTATTTCTTTGTCAAAAAGGATTCTTCACTTATGTGGGAAGTAGCCCCCGGGACGGGTAATCCCCTTTAAAAGTAACGGGGGTGCTTGTCGTACCTCTCAGGGGGTGAAATTTGTGAATTGATACTGCTTGGGGTTTTAAAACCTAAAATGACCGCTGCAGTACCATTAGGGGTCTCAAAGGTCATCGCCTTGAAAAAAAAGACTGAAATCGTAGTTATATTTCTTAAGCAAGTAACTTTTATTTCTGAATTTTTACTTAAAAATAGTAATGCCACCGAAAATTATTCTGTTATTACTAACAGAAATGGTATCTCTTAGGGGTGTAAATAAAGTCCAGGCCACGCCCACAAAATAAGTTTTTGGTACCTTTTCAACAAGCACCCCGGACATTTTCATAGGGGAGTACCCCCTTGGGGGGGGGGGGGGGGGGAGTAGCCAAGTAGTAGCTGTGAATTTGATTAAAAAAACTCCAGCTTAGTTTTTGTTGACAACTTTATTGCTATACAAGAAAACCAAACATACATTTCTGCCAGTAACCTTTCATTTTGAGATGAATAGAATAAAAAAAAAACACTAGCTTTAACTACAGAGTCCAAAAAATTTTAATAACCACCTTGCTTGGCCCAGGTATAAACTGAGCAAGGTGACACTATTATATGCTAACCCAAAGTCCCTTATTTTCTTTGGAAACATCAACAAATAAATGATATTTGGGTATCTAGCAAATGGCAAAGGATTGGATCCACTCTAGAGGCCAACATGAAAACAGTCAGTTTTTTTTTTCTTCACCCACTGAGAAGGCCATTTACAGTCTACATGTTAGTTTACATGTTAGCAGTTTCAGAAAGAAAAAAGAGTGAGCAAAATAAATACTTTTTGCTCACTCTTTTTTTTATATTTGCAGGTGACTTGAAGACTTTGCAATGGCATTCCTCTTAGTCAATGGTGAACTCAAATATAAAATTGTCACAACATTGATTCCCACAGAAGACAAGTTATTGCCCCCGCACGGTTTTTTGGCCCCAGAGGGCCAAAAACCCGAGGAGGCACCTTAGGACTCCCCGCGTAATATAGAAAGGATAAGAGAGAATGTAGGTATTTCCGGTATATAGGCGCAAAAAATTTCGATTGGATCGCTTGCACGCCCGCAAGGTATCAACGTTTTTCCCGCAAATGCTCATGGGAGGCCAGCAAAGGGACACTCGCGCGAGGACTTGCGGGATTGGCGTCTTTGCCATGAGCTTTGTCCTTGGTTGAGATCTCGAGTTCAAGCGTCCCTGAAAAGCGTCTGTATTTGCCGGCCTCCATTACTTTTTCAGCGCGATCAAATAAATTCGCTTCGAAATGGCCGAGATTATGATCTAAAATAAATTGAAAATGCTTTCAGAGATCCTGAAGATGGATTTTGGGGGGAAAACAGCTCAAAGAGTTCTGAAGTATACTAGATCGAAATTCGAGGCCAGTGTGGCTCATTTGCGACTAAATGGCTAAATCAGTACAGTACCTTCCGATCGTCAGAATTACTAAAGGATAACAATAAGGTGACAGGCCTGCGCGACTCCCAGTTCACATGTAATAGCCGCTTAGGAAGTTTTGCCCCTTTTGTATGGTACGATAGGAGGATCTTTGAATATTTCGCTAAGCACTAATCCTGTGTATTCAGGGAGACATTTCGTCAGAGTAACGTTAGAGGTCATATGTCTGTGTGGCTTCCGCTGTTATCCCCTTGCAATAATAATAAGATCTACCTCCACCCACTTCTGAGCCAAAAAAAGAAAAGAAGGAAAAAAAGGTTTAGCAGCTGGCGTCGCGAAAAGAGACTTGGCTAAAATCTACTTCTTACCATTCAAAGCCACAAAAGAAAAAAAAGTGACGATATTCCAATTTAAAATCATTCATTTACAGACGAGTAGCTTGTTACACAAAACGAAAAAGTGTCAGATTATGTGGCATTAATTCATTTGTTCAAAAACTGCACACAAGCAGCTTCTTTTTAAGAATGGATTCTAGGAGTGGTACTCAATCTTTAGAAACACGAAACTGCTGCTGTCCGAATAAGAGGTTATCTTCAGAATTATTCATTGTCAAACCTACTATTTAGACCTGAAGCATCTCATTATTCTGGGCAAAATTTCTTATATGTTAATGCCTTAAATACCATAATCTACCGTTTTGACAATTTTGTCTCCCTTGTGCGCGAAAAAAAAAAAATCTATAAAAGTACATCGCAATCACTACTAACAGGAAAAAAGAAATTAAGAAGCAAGTATTTTTTGTCTCTGTTTATAAGACTGTGCTGTGTCCTATTTTTTCTTAGGGCTTTCGTATTTTGTATTTGTTTCTTTTCGCTACCTATTTGTGCAATAATCTGTTAAATATAATTCTAGAAAATTAATACCTATGAAAGGAGAGCCACAAACAAAATTCTTATAAGAAGCTCGAACAATTAATATACAAGCGTTAATATTGTAAACAGATCAACAGCAAGTTAATTTGACTAGTGTAACTGTATTGCAATACATGTAGTGTAAATAGCCCACGTTAAAGCAGCATAAGTATCGTGTAAAAAAAGAGCTATGTGCAATTCAGTTAACTAATTAATAAGCGACTAATTAAAAATTTAGCCTCATTAATGAGTAAATCAAATTAATAGGATACAAATTACAGAAGAAAACAAGCAATAAGGTCTAGCTCAGACTCTAAAAAATTGAAATCAAACTCCTCTTCAGGTAACGTTTGCAGTCCGTTACTGTCGGTTTCAACTCAAGAGTATTAAGTCTAGTGAATTTCAGAGTTTAACTATTTTATAGTAGAAGGTTATTTATCCTATGGCTGCGTTATACAAAAGAATATTTATCCTCTGCGAGTTCCTTGTACGCTTGGTGATGGTAGCACTTCTAACATACTCAGAATATAAAGAGTCTGGTGCACACCCAATTATGCATTTAAAGGCCACGTCAACCATGTTAAGGCTTGGCTCACAGCCTAATTTGCATAAAATCATTCATAACTTTTCACTGATCCACAATACAAAACATAAAGATGTCAACTCTCTTTTGGCTTTAAATGTCGATAAGATGGATCACGTGACCTATTTTGAACGTTTTATTGGATTACGTAGAAATTGAGAATGGGGTGGCGAGATGCCATATAATCGATACAAATTAAAATGTTTTGGCAGTTGTCGCGTTATCCCTTATATGGTTTTGGCCGGAATGGTTAACAGTCATGTATCGTTTTGGACATAAATAGTAAAACAGATCACGTGACATATCTTTCCTCTTGTTGTCTTTTCAAGAGAATAAAAAAAAAAAATATATATATATATATATATATATATATATATATATATATATATATAGATGCTTGAGACTATTGCGTGACGATAGTAAAGCTGCTTACAGTCTTAAAGACAGCCAACCTTAGTCTGTAAGGGAAGGAGAAATGTGGTCCTATTTCTTTGAACCGCTGAGGATATGGGCCGCAAAATTTTTGCGCAGCCTGTATTCTATTCAGGTTGTGCTAGGAGGTGTTGCTATACACAGTACAGCGGTAATATAGCTTGCTAAAGAGTAAGTTAAAATGGTTAAGGTGGTTGTATTGAAGACATGTTTCACTCGATTTATCTGGCCGAGGCGCACAATGCAGCTGGATACTGTCGAAGAAATGTGATGCAAAGGCCTGAAAAAAGAAAGTCATTTTAACAGATTCGGGGATCAATAGTAGCTGTCCACCCATCCATCCATCCTTCCACCTTGAAGGGTTTATACACTGATGAATTCGTGTATGCATATGAACTGTACATGAATGGCTTGATTGATTCACAATCACAGACATTTTGTATATTTTAGTGCACGTGACATATTTTAGCATGTCCTCATTGCTGTCTCTCTTCTGATCACTTACCGTCTTAGAATCCTGGTTGTCACTGTGGACCTAGAACCGTAAGTGAATAAGGTCGATACACTACCATCATTTCTGTTGCTCAATTGCTGATCACTTACCCTCCTTGAATCCTCGTTATAACTGTAGACGTAAAATCGTAAGTAAATAAGGTCGCTCTTGGGATCCGGTCTGCTGGCAAAAACTGTCGCTCTTTTTATCCTTGGCCGACCACGGGAAAATATGTCCTTGAAACAAAAAGTATTGACAGACTGTGATTGACTTACTCTCTTCGATTCGTTGGGTTCTCTCTCCCAGTTTGAGCAACCTGTGTAAATAGTAGTAAGTTTTTGTTGTTGTTGTGTTGTTGTTGTTGTTACGTTTCCAACTACAAGTTCAATTGATCTGGATTTGGCCATGTCTATACCTATCTTTATGCTTATCCCTATGTTTATGCCTTTTTTATATTGCCTATCTTTATCACGCCTTTGACCATGTCCGTACTGGCTCCCGTACCCCTACCGGTGCCCTTACGGTGTGAATACTTAGAAAAAAGGGCAAGTTTATATAGGGGGGGGGGGGGGGGGGGGTGGCAGCGAGAATTTCACGCAAGCTCAGTGCTCGAGCGCTTACTGTGAACAACACCGCTCCGTTTATACCTGGTGCCCAAGCGTGATTTCTTACATTAATACGATTCGTACTGGGTACTGCTTAAATTGCGATTACAACTGTGCTGATCACATCTCAATTTCATAGGTATTCTTGCAGTTAAAATCAACTCCATTTCACGTCTCGATCGTGTCACGGGTAAAGGTGAATTTGATAAATTGATCTGCTCCCAACATATGAGTCTCCATAACTCAGTTAACGTTGGTAGAACACTGTAGAGCTACCTCAAAGGCCATAGGTTCGAATCCCGTTAAAGTGTTGATAATATTTTTGGGGCTAACATTTGCAATAAATTCCTTCAGTAAATTGCCATTACAACTGGGATGATCGCATCCCAATAGGCCTTTTGCACGATCCGGTAGCAGGGTGCGGAATAAATTACGCTGGGACACAAATGACCCAGTGAGAATTTTAAAACAAAGAAATTTTTACCAGTCCAGCCCAGCTTCCTAAATTAACAGAATTTAAGCTTAGTTACCGCGCATGCATAGTCCATCGCACACGGTCCTTGACCTTGTACTCGTGGCGCAAAAAGTTACTTGAGTACTTGGAGTAGCCGGTATCTGAACACAAAAATATGTTTTGCCAGTCCCTAGGCCCCAAGGCGAGGTTATTAATATGGAACCTAGCGTTGGAATTTTGCACTGTTCCCTAAAGATATTTAGTACTTTCTGGAATCAACGACATTCTGGGCCCCATGAGAGGCATTACCTGTCACATTTAATTAATCATGCGTCTGCATTAAAGAGTGTAAATAAAACCAACTACTGTTACCTTGAGCAAAAACCTCTCCACCAGTAGAAAAGAATGTGGTCTCTAGTTTTCTGATGCTTTCCGGTAATGAGGTTCGAGAGAGATTGAGTACAGGTTCGTCACTACAATTTGGTGAATTCGGCGCACTCAACTCATTTTCAATCTGAGGAAAAAAAAAATGAAAATCCGTTGTGGTAAACGACTTTTCCCAAAACGATTTGTTAGGCGAGAAAGCAGATTTGTTTTTCTTTTTTTTTTTTGTTGTTGTTGTTGTTTTTTTGTTTGTGGAGATAAAAGATTTGGGGGCAAATAAAATCGACAATGCTGAGGCAGAGAGGTAGACGGAGATCCCGGGATTGGAGATCTACTTCCTGAAACGTGAATTTTGACCATAGCATAAAGAGAGAGAGAACAGTCTCGTGTTTGAAACATTTTCCACCGATATCTCTCCGAAACGGTTATATGGCAAGAAAATAGTTTGAAAACGTACGTAAATTCTCAACAAAGGAGCAAAAAGTTAATCTTGACACAATAACTTGTATGTATGCTGATAACTGAGTTCACTGGACGTTCCTGCATTCCATGGGAGGGGTGAGAAGGGCGGAAGACTACTCTACTCCTCATCTCTGCATGTCGTTGGAATATATTTTACCTATACTCCCAAGGGTAATATCATTTTCCAAAAGTACCAGGTCTGTAAAATTGGTATATTGCTTACGGTAGTATTTGAAGTTATCCTTATGTTCTCCTAGCAATAATGAGTCAAGGAAGAATAGAATGAAAAGGGTTGCCTGAAAAACTATTTCTTTACAATCTATACCTCTGACAGAGTACCAGCGGCACCCTCGGAGTCCGAAGGGTCTGGGTAGAAGTTATCAGGTCTGCCATTTTCATTATCTAGTGTTTGACAGTGACCTCCAGGGTAAATACGGGGTTTACTAAAGCCAGCGTCGAATTGTGGTGATACCATGACTTTCATTTCAAGTTCGTCGTCTGGAAGGCTTCTTGGCTGCCGACATGCAAGATTGTCATGTCCCATATTTTCCTCCGTGTCGAAGCTCTGTGCTTGAGTAAGGGCTGTCAACCGTGTTCTAACACTGCAAAACGAAACATAAGATAAAAAAAAGAAAGGAACTGATGAGTTTTCGAGAAATGATACAGCTATTTCGAGAATAAAGGTTGTCTTACAAAAAAGGGAAAAGCTTACCCCACAATGTCGAACGTTATTATGGGTAATGGTGGTTTTTATGGTTGCTTGATTGAACCTCAAGGTGTTTCAGTGTGGTGGAGGGAAACAGCGCAAACACAGGTATTCGTTTTTCCTCGTTCCTGGTCGCTGAATCACCATAAACGTCAATCAAGCAAAGCCAGACTGTTACTACCCATAATGCCAATCGACATTGTCGCATACGCTTTAACACTTTTGTGGGGCAACCTTTGTCGAAACAGCTGTATATAATTGCTTAGGACGCGAACTCGATGTAAATTAGCACGTTCGTATATCCAAGTTTTGGTTTCAGTTGCCTTATGTTTCTGTAGGGGTATTTCACTAAAAAAAATAATAGTAATTCAGTCTTGATTTCGTCAACGAGGACAACCTTCGCTAACATAAGCTGCAAAGTGAAGCTTAATAAAGTATAGTAATAGTAATGGTTGTGGGAGGCGCGGTGGCTTCATGGTTAGCGGGCTAGACTCCGGAGCGAGCGCTCCGGGTTCGAGCCCTGGCCGGGGACATTGTGTTGTGTTCTTAGGCAAGACACTTTACTCTCACGGTGCCTCTCTCTACCCAGGTGTATAAATGGGTACCGGCGAATTTAATGCTGGGGGTAACCCTGCGATGGACTATGCATCCAATCCAGGGGGGAGTAGAAATACTCCCAGTCGTTTCATGCTACAGAAACCGGGATAAGCCCCGGCCTGATGGGCTGCCTGGCTCTTATACAGACTAATAGTGATGTTTATTGTAATAGCATGTCTTTATTGCGCATTATTTTCCGAAGGGAGGTATTGCTCTACCGTTAGTGACAAAAAAGGTTTGAACAGCTGCTAAAAATACAGAATAACATCTACCGTATCCCCATACAGTAGTCTTCAATAAAGTTTTGAATGATTGATTCACTGACTGACGGCCTGCTTGCATAAATACCTACTTCCCTGCCTGCCTATCTGTCTGACTGTCTAACTGCCTGCCTGCCTGCCTGCCTGCCTTCCTGCCTGCCTGACCGACTGACTGACTGACGGTCTGACTGACTGACTAACTAACTGACTGACTGACAACCTAACTAACGGACTGCCTGCCTGCCTGCCTGACTGAATTACTGACTGCTTAACTAACGGAGGGCTCGCTGCCTGCCTACCTGCCTCCCTGCCTGACTGACTGCCTAACTGCCGAACTGACGGACTGACTGATGGACTGATTGACTGAATGACTGCCTACCTGACTGACTTACTGACAACCGACTGACTGACTGACTAACTGACTGAGATTGACTGACTTATCTATTGATTGATTGATCCTGTTTAAAACGCTTCTACTTGAGAAAAGAAAGCCTCTCACACAAGACTTAATTAGGCTTAATTAATTGATTTACGCCTT